>CM050323.1:84633372-84674306 GCA_027475135.1 Bactrocera correcta | reverse complement strand
CAACGTTTTTATTCAACACTAACACATTTTATTGACGACTTAATCAATTGGCTTTGTAAACACTTTAATGTGTAATTAATGATGCTATGATTATAGTTGCTAGACTTTTATTCCGCAAATGCTTATGCATTAAACATTTCCAAACCAAAGTTCAGTAGATAAGTATTCATTTATGGTATTACTAATTTTATCTTTAATTTGCTATACACATCAATTTACATGTATGGTGTAATAAATTTGTCTGTATTTATTTATGATTATTGTGGCTCTTTCACTCTATAGAAATATAAAAATAATCGAACAAAAACGCCTATCGTTTTATGCGTTGCCCATAATAAAACGAAAGGAATTGAATCTTCACTTCGAAAAAACTCTTGTCCTTTCGCTTCTAATATCAGATATACTGTAGGTTATATAAGAAATATTTCGGCTGAAATAATTGGAGTATTTTAAATAGTATAATCACTTGATTAAAAACATATATAATTACTATGATGCCCATCCAATGAAAACAATAAATTAATTAATATGTATAAATTATATGAAAGAAAAGAAAGCGCTGTAAAAACCATCACCCCTTCAAACTTTAAATGAAAAAACACCACAATTTCAGAGGAACAATTAGTGTGATTCATTAACCATGGGTAAGCGCCGATTATGCTAGTGAGTGATTTCGTAGTTTGATATCTTTTGTTTGTATATCTGTACATATAGATTGGGTTTCGAGTGTTGCATGGTTGCTTTTAAAAGTTTGCCTCAGTTATACTTTATGTTTGAGGGCAATCCCCGTGATTTTGCTTGTAAACCACGATTTCAACCAGAAACATTTTTGAAAAAGTTTTGTGTGGATTTTTACATATCGTTTACTCTGAGTTATTTGTTTTATTTATTTCGAAGGTTTTGGTTAACTTTGCGCTGGGTAAAAATAGTTGAGTCAGGTAAAAAAAATAAGCACTAGTATTCAGAAACTTCATTGAGGTGAATTTATTGCCTCCCTATGAGGTTTGTTTATTAAGACTTTCCCTTAACGACTTGAGCCCATATATTTCCTAACGCCCAAAATATGTAGTTTTGCAGCATTATGTCTTAAAATTTCAAGAAAATGGTTGACCGCTTTTGTGGAAAAACTGAACCTCTCGCTCAGGAAAACCAACCGTCGAAGACGTTTAAGTCTTCACCAGGACAATGCTAGCTTTAACACATCGACTGAAGCAACTGCATTTTTGAGCACTTAAAGCATCGGTTTGATGAGTAGTCCACTGTAAAGTCTTGAATTCGGAATCAATCAGAAGGTTAAAAGTGATTTGACAATTGGTTCAAATGCATGTAAAAGTGTATAGATCTTTACGTAGAAAAAAGTATTATTGTTTTGACTATTTGCGTTGATTAATACTTGTTTTATATCTTTTTGCTTAAAATGGATGGAATTGGGTTAAAATTTTACCTAGCTCGCATACAACAAACTTATAACATCCGAATGACTTTACTCTATATGAATGGTGATAGTATGCGAGGTAATTTAATTAATCTCAGGAAACATATTGTTTTTATGTAGTATGTTAAAAATTGGCCAAACGAAATAAAATCGGCTCGATATTACTCCCAACTACTATATACTACAAATGTATGTATTGTTCTTCTAAAAGTCGATTACGTCCGTCAGTGTATGGGTTGTAGGTATATGCTATATACATTATATAATTGCTTCCAATTCTTTTGAAAATTAAGGAATTTCCCTGGCTTCGATTCATGCAAGTTGAAAAGATATAAACTATTCGCTCCTTTCCATGGTTTATAACTGTCAGTGTGAAAATTTAAATCTCAGATAATTGGCTAAACGGGTGCAAAAAAACCAACCACATTCAAATTATGAATAACTCTTTCAACTCATTATGTTCATATACCCTTCATTTCTCTTGTACATAATCTTTGCTATTATCTGTTTAAGGTTATTATCACTGTTTAACGTTAGTAATCAGCATTACCGTAGGTTTACAAACGAGCTGATTAATTTCCATTCTATAAGTAAAAACGATCAGTAATAATATAAATGGACTCCAAACAATGGTTGTAAAGGCATATGAATATATAAGGACTTTAAAATTTTTAATATTTCTGCTACTCTTAATACCGTCGCAATAAGTTGATTCCGCTCTGCTAGCGGAGAAGATATTAAAATATCCGCAGCAATCCTCACCACTTTCTCCTCCCACTTGCGTATACGTGTGATCATTCATCCCAGTGCACTTCAGTTGCATTGTTAAACAAAATTTAGCAGAACTGCTCTACTTTTCTTCGTCGTGAGCTGAAATTTGAAATCATTAATTTATTACGCATAGTCTATTTAATATACTGTTACTAATGCTTTTAAATCTAAAGTTAACCAAAACTGACTATTATGCTGTTACTAGATATATAAAATCAAAAGCGAAATATAAAGAAATTAACTCAAAATATAATAAATATTATATATTAAGCTAGATGATATCATAGACGTATTCATCACACACCACTGGAATAAAACTAAAGTCTTTAAGTACAACTAATTTGTGTAGAGGTATACGTATTATTGACCAGAAGTTCATCTTTGTGTTGTGGTTTGTTAAGATATCTGCTGCCAAATACATTCTTTTATTCGATCCATAAATGTCCATACGTGTGATATCCAGGGTATATATTTGGGTCTTGCTTCCATCGAACCGTGAAAGAGCTTTGAATAACGTCAGATCTTTCTCCATTGGGTCATTTATATCTAGTGATATGTTCCTAAACTCGCTTGAGAACTTATAATTTATTTAATTAACTGCCAACTTGGTCAATTAAAAATATTAATTGGCTGACTGGTGCTAATTGAATTAATATAACTGATTATAATAAAGAATTTGGCCTCGAAAATAATTTTAGAATAATTAGGAGAACGAATTACGTTTGGTCGTAAGATTGTTGCATGAAGCAGGATTATCAATCGAAATATGAATTTGAAATATATTTTATTTTTGCGATTTAAAAGGTCATCACTATAAAAAATTCCTGCACATTCATCAAATAAAGAAGTTATAGGGATATGGATGTATATCCCTACTACATTTCTGAAATCATATATAATTCGTTTAGTTCATGGGTAACAAAAGATTACTTTAATAAATTAAGTAAAAATCAGAGTATTAAAAGTGCTTACCAATTTTGACAAATGTGATGAAGAGAAATTTTTAAATTAATCAATGTAAGCAACTGAAGACCAAATACTATATTCCTTCTAATACCCATAAACATAAACTAATTACAGCTAATCTTTTACTTTCACATCATTTATTTTTTTTTTTACCAGACTAAAGTATTTAAAAACTGCAAGAAAATATGGTATTCACATCTTTGCTATCTGAAAATATTCTAAATATTACAACTACTTTAAGCTACACTTTGTAATTATGTGCCCATAAAGTTGAGCATGTAAGTGTATGCATCCAAAAGTTTGTTTGCAATGTCTGCATTACTCTTCTTGCAATAAAAAGACAAAACGATTGGTGCGAGAGCTTCTTTTCGACTTTCCACCTAGGCATACCTATAGTACTTATTTTCGTTTTCTCTTAAAAATTCCCAAATCCGCTAAAAGAAAGAAATCCATATGCGCTTGCGTAAACTGCAGCACCACAGGTGGCATTCGAATTTATGATGTCGTTTATTATTAGCATAATTAGAAGTTTGCCAAGGAGCAAAATGAGTTCATGCGCATCAACGATAACAAATTTCCCAAACAGTGCTACAGAATGTAAGCAATATGACGGCAAAGTTTCATATGACATGGTAATATAGTTTTATATGTACATCTCTTTACAAAGACGTGTCAATAAAAGTATATCACCTCAAAATGCTCAAATTCATCCTACTATCTACTATTATTCCTAGTACTACTAGTACTAGTATTATAGGTTAGAGGTATAATGAGTTTTCACTTGATATTTTCATTAATTTCTTTTTTATCCAGATATCGCTTCCTCTACATTAATGTTGGCTGCCCAGGTCGATGCAATGGCTCAAAAATTTTTCAATGTAGCAAATTAAATACTGCATTGAAGGACCCAATCTTCACTGCAAAAAGCAAAACTATTAATGGCGTGAATGTTCCTATGGGCGTTATGGGTAATTCGGCTTTCCGATTTGCCAACAATCTAATGAAGCCCTATCCATTCCAAGTACATCCTCCAGAGCATGAAAAAATTTTTAATTACCAATTGTCCAAATGCCGAAGAGTGGTGGAAAATGCGTTTGGACACCTAAAGGCTCGTTTTAGGAGAATAGGGAGAGGAGTTGACAACGACATCAAAAATGTTCCTCTTATAATTAAAGCAGCCTGTACATTGCATAACTTTTTAAATTGTCATAATGATATCATCAACTACAAATGAATAGAAGAACAAACACCTTACGAAAATAGTGTATGCCTGTAACAGCCCGAGCACACAGATGCTGTAGCAGGTTTGAAGCAGAATCTGAAACAATTAGAAGAGCGATTGCGAATTCATTTTGTAAGTTTGTTCTACATTTGTAATTATTTTTATTTTTCATTTAACAAATTAATAAGGTCTTTATAAAATTTTTTCGTATTTTCACTCATTTCTTTAAAAATATCATTCCTTTTCTCTTTCGAAATAACTGCTTTTTCGGTTAGTTACACCATTCTTTCTTGCACCACTCTCATGGACTCCATTTCTTTCTCAAACATATCTGAAGTTTTTTCCAAATTCTCTATTAAACGCTCATGGGTTAATTTCCGGAGTCGTCGAAAGTCCTGCAAGTTCATCGCTTGAAATGAATTGGGATTGGGTGCTCCTCGAAGGGTAGATAGCAGCGCAACCAATGTTGTCTTCTGGTTCCACATCTTGAATTAAAATAAAATAATAAATAAAAGAGCAAACAAAAATTTCATTTTTATATTACCTATACTTTCTTGCATGAGTTCTTTAAAATATACTGCCTTATTACCACTGAGTATTTCTTCCACCTTCTTGTAGTGGATCCAAGAGGAAGGCAAACCACCACATTCTTTTCTAATCAATAAAATAAAATACATATTATAATACTGTGAGTATGCAGCAAAATATACTTTTTTAATTTTAAATGTACTTGTATCGATTGGTAAAATTATGCACTTTTTCCTTTATTTCAGCTGCACTGTAGTTCATCTGCCTTTTTGAAAATTCCTTTTCCAAACGCGCAAAGATATGAACATTTTTTTTCACGCTTCGTAATTCTTCTATACTATCTGCCCAGTGTAGCAGCAATTTCTCTGCATCTACTGTCTATATAACACGGTTTTTCCTTTTCCTAATTACAATTTAATAAAATTATTATATATAAGTATATTTGTATGCATAAAGAATAAAAATATATGAATTCAAATTTATACTTACCGATTTATTTGATCCATTTTTTAAATTCCTGCGAATTTTTTGTCAGTTGCTTTCAAGTTAAAGCAAGAATATTCACAATAGATACTGAAGTGTCGCAATTTCGAGTATATTTCGACTGCTTTCCAATGCAACAATGCATATTTAGTAGGTTATAAAATAACCGCGTATTGCAAACCCTCGCATTTTTTTGGTAGGTTACAAGATAACCTAGTTAACCTAGCTAACCTGCTTATATGTGAACATAGTATAAAATGAAAAAAATTCAAAGAAGAGCAGTATTTAATGTTCTCTCTCCCCGAAAGTATTTAAGAATTTAGGGTTATTTTAAATGAGTGCACATTTTACGCTCACTTAGTTACATCATGTAAGAGTTTCAATATTGGCGTGCACTCAAAAGTTGGCGTGAATTAGCTTCCTTGCAACTTATTAACTAACTGGGTATACTTACAACTGCTTGTATTTTTTCACATCTTCAAGCTTCCTTCCTCCGTTAAATGCCAAAAATCCATATAGTTTTTCGTAGACTAAAGTACCACAGTTTGCCTTGAATTTATGGTAATTTATTAAGCCTGCACGCGCATCAAGATAACAAATCGCCCAAAATACGCCAAAAAAATATATGCAGTATGGTGGCAAAGCTTCTTAAGACGTGCTAATGTACATATTTTTAATCATATACATATTTTGTATGTATATCGCTTTACATACTGTTACATAACGCATCTGTACTAAATTTTTTTGTCTCCTATTTTATTACAAAAATCTACAAATTACAAATACTTGTCGCCATCTTTTCTTTACCATGCTATTTCTTTTTGTCCTACTTCTAGGAAAAAACGCCATAAATTCTTTTACATTTTTGCTGTACTAAAATACTTTACTAAACCACTGAAAGTGCAGCGTTGGAGGCACCTAGTGTATTTCTAAAGGAATAGTGTCATAAATATTCTCTTCCCTCATTTAAGCTCTAAATGTAAAAATTCCGATTTCTATATAAAGATATATATAAATATCCGTTAAAAATTGGATATCATGTATTAAATTTATCATATTCATAGAACATAAAAAGGATGATCCATTTCGAGGTTCTCTACTTAAAAAAAATCAGAGAAACTTCGAAATTAATGGGGAATGTTTATTATCATTCGAAAGAACATTCTTTGGCATCCATCCATATTTTATAGATTATCTCTTTCAACTGTTGGCCGCGACTTTCTCCCCATTACGTTAAGTTTTTCCATCAGTGCAGGTTGCTGCAAGCTCTCCAACGTCCTTGTGTACACTCTGCACTACGTACTAGACGTGGTTTATTCGCTAAAATATTATGCAAAAATGAATGCTGGGCCTTAAGATGGGTGATGGTGTTGCGATTAGTACACTAAGTAGAGCGATTATGTTGACCATAGGTTGGGCGCAAATATCATTGATCATTGATCATTGATAATCGTTATACCGCCTCTTTACCTAAAGGGGCATGAGAACTCATTGTTTAGGAGAGATTTTTTTTTTAAATCTTATTAAGATATCTTGCTCATTGGCCGATATATACGGTATAAAACCAACCGGAACTTAGAAAAGCTTTATGTTAAATATGTTGAGGCTGTAGGAACAAGTGACTAGATTTTACACAGTTTAACACAAAGCAGGAAAAGACGTTTTGTAAGTTTAATTGTTATATCTTAGATATTGATGAAACCTAATAATTGTGTTACTGTATCTTACTTACAAAACTGCATTATATTTAGGTATGACCTTTTCTCTCAGGTAATCTTCTAATTCATATCCATTTTGTGCTATCAATTAGAAGATATTAAAAATCTTAACTTCATTATGCCAAAAAAATTAAAAAAAAAACTTAAAAGGATTAAAAGTTCGAATTTCCCTTGACGAATAAAGAACACAAATAAGTGTCATATTTGTACTCATATTTAATGTATGTATTATATAATTGTTTATAATAAATATTAGTTATAGGGTTTCTTATGCGTGTATTTTTCACTAAAACAAGGGTAAGTCTATGAAATTCTTTTACGAAAATGTTTGAGGATAAAGTAAATAAAAGTGGTTGACTTTCAATGAAAACATTTTAACTTAAGATTAATTACTTTTCTTTCCCTAACCATTTTCATAATTAAATCTCTTCTGATGAGGGTCTGTATATTTCTGTTTTAATTAGTAGCTAATTGTCTATAGTGAATCAATAGTTCAGTGGCCTCCTAAAGTCCTTAGATAACAAGTCTGACGACCCAAATTAGATCATTACTTCTAAATCCACCACCAAGAGCAACATCAAATGGAAATGATATTATTTTTATTATTACATGGATCTTTATACTTTTATTCTCCAATAAAAAAATTAAAATTTTGAAAAGTATTCAAGATTTATCAAATCTGTTTCCAGAAGAGATATGCTTACACTAAAGTATATGTCCTATCCAGCAACATAGCTGATATTGAAAACAAGAAATTATATATCTACAAAAATCAAATTTCTCTATTTTTCACTAGAATTCATCTGCAAACGCAAAGAAGGTATGCTATAATACAGTAGCAATAATATTATTTGGTTGAATAACATTTTGAATTAAGGAACCATTCTTTATTGCCGAAACACCTTTATGTAAAATAGAATTATGCTTGCTTATAGATAATTTTTTTTACAGAAACATCTCATTGAGCGGAAGGTCAAAACTTTTCATCATCAACTATTACAATTATAAATTTTCTAATACCTCCTTGTGCCCTTAAAATTTAATAATTTCTTTTTCATCATGAAAAAAAAAGGGGTTTCATTAAAGAAATTAGCATTTAAATTATTCAAAGAATACAAGTTCAAAAGATTTCGTCCTTTAATTGTGCTTAATATCTTAATGCTTCGTTTCTGTGAAATTGAAATTAACAAATGGTTGTAATTTATGATCAAGCCACATAATATGAGTTCTTAAATGATTATGCAATGTCGGCATTTAACCCCAAATTAACAGCTTTAAATTATCTCCACTCACGATAAATATATACTATACATATGTATATGTAAAACTGAACGCGCTGCACTTTACTGCGCATAATTTCACAGCTAATTTTTTTTCTTCGCACTTTTTCAAATACCCACTTCTACTAATTTAAAATTTACCTTTTCGAGCTACCCTTTTATTTTTTATCAATTTTTCCCTTTTGGTTTCAATGATGATTCCTCTTATCCGACGTTAGGGCCCGCAGTTGCCCCTGTAATTGTATAATACGATAAAACATCCTTTACATTACCAAGTAGTTGCAATATAAAAGGCACATATGGTATACCTTCTGAATATCCCTTTCAACTCTTTGCGCGCATATATAGTACTGTTCATTTCTTTCCCACGCTACATATAGTACATAGGTATATCTACGCACAGGGGTTCGGCATTAATTTCATTGTTTAAATTTCCCACGATATCCCACTAGCCTGCGTTACTGTCGGATTATTATCAATTAATATTTCAGTGTATCTGTCTGTAGTCACTAGCTGCATACATATAAGTATAAACGTGAGTATACATAAACGTATTCTACTAATTATAGAATATAACTGCACGGTATCCTTCTCTTCCAAACTTAATGCCACCTTAACGAGCAGATTTATTTCAATGACATAAGCGAAGAGGTTCAGCGACAATTTCTTATGATAAAGCCTCTACAGTGACATTGGTTATCTATACACATGCAACTGTTGCGTATTCTCAACACTCACTCATTTGCATCAATTTTTGTTCTTTCTGCAGCCAACTCGCCTCAAAAGTTAGAACAATACAAAAGTTGTTTTTCTGCGTCGACAGCAAAATTTTTTCATTTTGTGTTTTTGAAAAATTTTGGGTTTTTGGGTTTCAGTCATGCTGCGATGCCAGATCTCTGAAATCTGTCCACTATTTTATATATAGATACTAGCTGACCCCGCAGCCGTTGCCCCGCGTGAAATTAAGTGTTTTTGGGAAAGAAAAAATAAAAAATTTATATTGTGCTGATAATCATTTATTTGCGTTTTTTTCTACATTTTTTTCAATGTAACGCAGCTTGATAAACAACATTTTTTGGTTTCTGTTCCGGTTGTGCGTAAGTGTACAGAGAAGATGGTTTTCCAACTCGTAAGCACGCCACGTATATCTGGCGTGAAAAACATAGCATTTCCAAATTTATGAAACCCACTATACGACTATCCTATTGATCGTCATCTCAAAATTTCCATTTTCACTGGAAACGGAATACGTTTGAACTGAAATGGCAAATCGTGCCCCTTATAAAATCAGATTGCGAAACATCATAACTACGGATCCAACTTTGAGACGCAAATGATGCGGTGGCATACCAAGCCTCTCCAAAGAATTTAGAAGTTCCACTGGATAATTCACGATGTGGTCTTCATTGCCAAGACGATCGATCGATTTGTCTTAGCGCAAGTCTCCCGGAATTTGACTTCGAATCTTCCAGTTTAAGGCAACAGCATTGGCATTTTTGGTAGCTAACATTGTGCGTGCACTTCAAGAATCGTAGTTACGATAATTCGGCCAATGACCTAACACTCGTGATGAGTTCATTTTTCGTGAATTGATAACCGGCGAATGGAATTAATATCGAACCACCGGAAGTATCAACCGGAATTAACACATTTCCAATTTTTTGTACAGTATTCCCTGGGTTGAAATACACTCTTTGGCCATTCTCCAAATTAACTGCGAGACGCACAACAGTCGAAAAACGTTCATGAATTGCAAAAGTAAGTAAATATCCTACATAGCGCTTTATTGCAGTTCACGTATTGACCGTATCGTTCAAGACCAATAACCGCCATGTGGCTTCCTTTGGTGACGTACTTACAAACGTATTTTTTTCGGTTACACCAAACTGCAGTACTCAACATTGATATAACTTTTGAATGTGAATTAAACAACAGTAGTGAATATGGTACGATACATGTGTTGTCAACTTCGATGTTTTGTTCGATATTCACGCCCCTAAATTGAATGCGGAATGTTCTGTCATTGTCTTCTGGTGAGCGACGCCGATGCAGTTGATATACATCATTTTCAGTTTGTGTTTCCGAAAGAAAAGCACATGGATAATGGTTCGTGCATTTATTGTCAGACATACAAACCGAAGTGGGATTGTGGTGTCCGCAAGGTTCATGAACCATATTGGTTTTCATCACTTCGTATAATACTGGATCTTTCTTTGCATCAGGAATTTCCGCATGACTGAATGATTTCATCAATTTGATCTGATGTAACCACCATCCACCATCCAAAGAAGAATGTGTGCGTGCGGCAGACCTCTCTTTTGCCACTCAACAGAGTACATCTAGCATCTAACAGCGCCATATATACGTTGCTTCAAGATAAAGTCCATCGAAGCTGTTGCTTGAAAAGTCTTGCTGTGACATCGAGACGATCGCTTGCAGATTGACCGCAATCCATAATAACGCATGTATGACATCTCATCCTGGGAGTACTCGGTCATGTGCCTTGGGCTGCTAATGTATGTTGATGCCAAAAAGAACGCCAACCGATATTAGCGCGACCTCTTCGTAGCCTCATAACAAATTTCAATCTGTAATTGATCACTTTGTGTGCAACACACATAACGTTTTCACTGAATAATTTTCAAAATATTTTGAAGCAAACGACAAATTTGAACGATTCAAATAATTGAAAAACAAAACAAAAAAATTGAAAAAAAAAATTTGTATGAGAAAAATTATTTTTTTTTTGGAATTTCCCAATTTTCCGACTTTTCCTCACGAAAAGCATACAGTTTTTTATTTCTAAACCTTCCCCGATTTACACAGAGCATTCTCTGAAAATTTCAGCAAGATTGGTGCAGTTGTTCCCACAGCGTTACTAAAAAACCAGCATACATTCGTTTGTATGGAAAAAAGAAAAGGGCTGTTTTCAGGCGGTTTCCGACAGTTATTCGAATTTTCTTGCCGTAAAAACCATCTTTGTACCTCAACGAACATTTAGAAAAAAGAATTGGTCAAATTGGTCCAGGCGTTGTTGAGTTATGCGCTTACCAACACATTTTGTGATTCATTTTTATATATAAGATATCTATCCTCTCTTACACTAAACAATCGTTTCTTTTTTTTTAATTTTTAACAATAGCTTTGTCACCACTTTCAGATTTCAGGAGATTTCTTCGCTTCTTATCTATGTTTCCAGTTTCTCCATAATCGACAGACCACCTCTTCGCAAAATGTACAACTCGGTTTTAAATACGTTGGAGTTTTTTTTTTTTGATAGTTCACTTTGGACGTTGAGGATGCGCATATTACTTGCTTGGAAAACTTCCTCAATTGACGTGGTATCTTCACGAAATTTGACATTGATTACTTCTTAAGATAATATTATAATCTTTCATACAAACTGAACACATAGTTTAAAGAAATGCACCTGTGAAGGGAACATCAGCTTCGGTGCAGCCGAAGTTAACGTTTTTTTCTTATTTCGTTTTACTTCATATGTTTTTTTCAACCGTATTAATCAGATATAAGGCTTGATGACTGCACTGACTGAGAGAAAACTGCCATTTCCAAACCAAAATTATGCAAATTTTAACCGTTTTTACCTCGTTTCAGCATTTTTTCGTTTTTTGTTAGCTTATGCTTGTTGTTTTCACCAGCCTACATGATTTTTCGACTGACTTCTACATGTTAAATTTCAGTTTCACCTAAAATTATGAAATATAAAGGAAACATGTAAGAAAGGGCTAAGTTAGGGTGCAACCGAGCGTTTTATACTCCTGCAACTTGTAGAAATACCTTAAGATGTAAAGCGCCAACCAGAGGATCGCAATCTAAGCAATTTTTTATAAAATGCACCATATATAACTTATACTTATATTCGGCATAAGATTTGATAAAAAACCAAAACCATTATAGTACGTAGTCATTATACAAAATCAGCTGAATATTCGAAAATCCTGGTAATGGTTATATTGATAGGTAAGGTTTTTGCACAATTGTATCCATTTACGGCACAATGTTATACTATTATGTGCAAAATACGTTCTGAAATTTTTATTGAGTTAACTATAATATTGGCCGCTATATCCAGCATAAAGTCAACAGGAAGTTTTAAAATCTTTATATTAGGTGTATGGGGGCGCAGAGAGGTATTGACGCGATACCACCCATTTTAGATACACTGAATTACTACTGCAGGAAAATGATTCTGTCTGACTTTCCATTGCATATCTCAAACATTGGTCGATGTCGAACAAACGTCAACTACTATATGTCCACTTATTCGGTACCTAGGGCCTTGAACAGTTTTGGTTGGACTTGAACTATTTTTTGTCATAAGGAGGCACACCCTTAAGACATTTTTTGTGCAAAATCTAATCCCATTATATTAATTGCTTCTTGTTTTGTGTACTGGAAAGTAAAAGAATCAAGTGGGATTTAAAATTGTGCTGTATGGGAACTAACACTGTAGCAACTAGTTGCAAGAGCACAAAATTTAATATTAAAATATGCTTTCCCAATTTTTTTTTTATGACCAGTTCACCTAAAACTATATATACTATATATAATATAAAATACATTGTGACATGAAAAGTTTCCATTCACACTAATAAATATTAAGGACATTCATTGAATTTTAGTTAGAACTTCCCTGTGAATTTGTCGCTTTGTCGTACAAAGCCTTACGTCAAATATGTGTATGCTCTTTTGTACTTAGCACAACCTAAGAAACAATTCACCAAAATTTTGTGGGTATAAGTGTTTTATATTAGAAGTATGCAAATGCAAGCTAATTATTCTTAGTTTGCTAAGCTATACGAAAAATTTATATAAAAATTCTTAATACTTGTAACTATATTTGAGTATTTGCAATTAAATGTATCTGCATGGCATACTCAGGCTGGAGCAAAGCCTATGTACATTTTGTCCTTTAGAAAATAAGTTGTCTAGTTGGCCGAGTTTAGCATAGTTTTGTTATTTTCACAAAACGTTCCGTGGTTATGCTTCATTTTTAAATTGGGCTTCAAGAATTTCCAGTAATAGGAAACAAATTTATGTGTCTGTTCAAATCACGGATTTTGATATCTTATTTTTTATTGTTCCTTATAGCGAGATAACCTGATTTTGGTCAGAAAAATGAGTGTAATGTTTGTATGAAAATAATGTTCATTTTATTTCACCAACGATTAAGGAATGAAATAATTTCTGTTTTTTCCCTTTACCTTTTTAAAAAATTGTTGGTTACATTTCTGTACCTCCATTCATAAGTAATATTTTATTTAGTTTTTTATATAGAAATATTTTAACAATTAAACCAGGGATTAGTTAAATTAAATTTTGAAAATATTGTAATCAATATTTCTTTTATGTAGACCTTTCTAACTGCTATGTCCGAACATGGAACCTGATGTTGAACAATACCAAAAGCTCCGTCAGGATCGTGAAGGATCTCTCCGAACGGTTGTTTGGTACAAAGTTTTAGATAAGGCGACTTCCATTCGTGTGACTTCTTCAATCCATTCCTGGAGAAAATAATTTGAGCAACAGAATTTAATTGAGAAGGTACAAAATTCTATAAGAGTGTACAGCTGCTGGCGTTTTCTGATGACATTGATATCATTGGCCTTAACAACCGCGCCGTCAGTTCTGCTTTCTCCAGAATGGATAAGACAGCGAAGCAAATGGGTATGGTGGTGAACGAGGGCAAGACGAAATATCTGCTGCCATAAAACAAACAGTCGTCCCCCTCGCGACTAGCGACTCACGTCATTATTGACAATCATAACTTCGAAGTCGTGGATAATTCAGCATCAACACCAATACAACGTCAGCCTCAAAACTCATCGCAGAATAACTCTTACTACCAGGTGTTATTTCGGACTGGATAGGCAATTGAGAAGTAAAGTCCTAATCTCTATAAGTTACAAATAATTCCCGCCATGCTAAATGAATCAGAGGCATGGACGCTGACAACATCTGATGATTTGACATTACGAGTTTTCGAGAAAGGTCCAGCGGAGGATTTATGGTTCTTTGAGCATTTGCAATGGTATCGCAAATGTATCGCATTATAAGGAAGGATGAAATGTATAAGATATTCGACGACATTGACACAGTTCAAAGGAAGCAGAAGGCATCCACACCGTTGGAAAGACCAGATAAAGAAGGACCTCGCTGCAATTGGCGCCAATTAGCGAAAAGAGGGAACGACGAGCACGTTTTTAACACGGCTATTCATTGCGCGAGTTTTTGCGTGAATTTAAATACAAACACTCACTTTAATGCAACTGAATTCATTGTCGAAATTATAGATATGGTGATATAGAGCCCACCTTGACACTATTTAGGGACTAATAATTGCGTAGCATAAGTAAAATTTTATTTTGTTAAAAATATATGACAGAAATTTTACAATCAGTAATTAAGTATATTCATAACTAAATCCATTTACACATAATTCGTATGAACATGGTCTTTATGTATACATAATATTAGATAAGTTTGTGTAAGCTTGAACATCATTTGCAGCATATACAGTAAAGTAAACAGGATTTTTGGAATCTAGCGCCCTCAGGTGGCGCCATCTATATGACGACTAGTGCGTTAGAATTATGTTATCCTCATCGATAGTCAAGTGAGAATTTAATGGCATTTCATTCATTGAAAGTGAAGTTATTGCGTTTTAAGTGTCAGTTTATTTGTGTTATCAGTGCGAAAATGAGCTTCGAACAAAAAACCAACACTAAATTTTGTTTTAAAATTGGTAAAACCTTTACTGAAACGTCTCAATTGATGAAACAAGTTTATGGCGATGATTGCCTATCCTGTGGTAAAGTGGTTTCAACGTTTTCAAAGTGGTCGTGAGGACATATATGACGATAAAAAAATGGATCAATTCCATCGAAACTGTGCATGAATTCATCAAAAATCAGCAGAAATCATCATTGAAATTCATGAAAATGGAACTGAACATATCCACAATATTGATTTATCGCATTTTGACCGAACATTTGGGCTTACGAAAGGTGTGGCACGGTTTGTTCCGCACAAATTGACTGACGAGTAAAAATTGCTCAGAATCCAACATTCGAAGGATGCTTGTGACTATTTGACCAAAAACCAAATTTTAACCATTAACCACTCCCCGTATTCACCTGATATGGCAATGCACTTGCCCATCAAAGTAAGGCGTAATGCAGACGAAGAGGCCATTCAAAAGGCTTGCATCGGCATACTTTCGACTATACCGGCCAATGAGCTAAAGCACTCGTTCTACATGCTTTTGGATGCAAAAAGCTGTATTGAAGCAGAAAGAGTCTATTTTGAACAAACTAAATTGTTTTTGCCAAAAAACACATTTGTTCTGGGTTTTGTTTAAGTCCTGTTTCCTTTGAACGCTCCTTGTAGATAGTGTTCACAACCTCTCTTTCAACAGCACCTATCCAATTTAAACACACTCAAATATGCTGGTCATTATATTGATTCGCTATGGCTGCTGGTGCGGTCGAATGCGAAAAGTTGTAAACTGACTCGCGTTAATTTGGCACAAGTTGTGACAAAAGGCACATGAGAAATAGTTTTGCTAAAAAATGGAAACAATCGATTGAGCCGAAATGGATTGATGAAGTGTAAACCGTGCATACAAGATGCAATGCCGTTGAGAGCTCGCCAACTGTATGTTAGCTCCTTGGCAGCACAGGTGTATTGGGACCAAGGGGGTTTACTTTAAGGGGGACTACATAGATATTGAAGAATAAATTAAGATTTTTAAATTAATGAACAAAGTCTTACTAATACATATATTGATTATATATATTATATATAAACATATTCTCATAATTGTGGGATATAACTACACGAGGACAGTTTTATTTTATTTTTTTAAACTTAATGCCACACAAACTAGCTGATTAATTTATCAATTTACATAGGGTATCTGCAATGGCATAAGTTGTATATACTTATACCAATGCCGCAATCATCGCGGTTTTTGTCAGCAGTAGTAAAATCGCAGCTGGCGTCGCCATTACAACCACCACCGCCATGCCAAAATCGTCAACAAGATATTCGATCCTACGTGGCGCCACCTATATATATTCACCATGCTTCGTGCATCTACATAACTTCAGCGTCCAAGTATTACATAATAATTTTTATAAGAATTTAATAAACAATATATTAACTGATTTTAAATTTTAGAAGTAGTTAATACTTTTGGGTGCAAATTTGGGCAGCAAATTAATCAGTTTTGTTTGGCGAGCGATCTCGAACAATTCAATAGCTTTGGTTTCAATAATTTGGTGAAATCGTGGGAGTTCCGAAGGTCTCATATCAAATACTGTTAACAATTTGAATGGTAGGAGGAGAGTTATTATGTATTACTAGCTGACCCCGCAGCCGTTGTCCTGCGTAAAATTCTGTATTTTGAAATGAAAAGAAAGTTAGATTTATCATTTCATTTTTTTTTTCAATGTAACGCAGCTTTATAAACAACGTTTTTTGGTTTCTATTCCGGTGTACAGAAAACATGGTTTTCCAGCTCGTGAGCACGCCACGGCCGTGTGAAGAACATAGCATTTTCAAATTTATGCCTCACACTAAGTCCTTTAGGTCCTGTTGATTGTCATCCTAAATGCAAAGGAATTCGTAGAATCAAGCATTCTTCCCCTTGTATTCGATAGGTGCGTCACAATCAGTTGGGTTCCATTACACAGTTTCGGCGCATGAAGATTGCAAAACATAATAACGACGGATCCTACTTTGAGATGCAAATGATGCGGTGGCATACCAAGCCTGTCCTGACGATCGATCGATTTGTATGAGCGCAAGTCTCCCGGAATTCGATTTTGAATCTTCCAGTTTAAGTCAACAACATCGGTACTTTTGGCAGCTAACATTGCGCGTGCACTTAAGGAATCGTAGTTACGATAATTTATCCAATGTTCAAACATTTGTGATGAGTTCA
This sequence comes from Bactrocera correcta, assembly GCA_027475135.1. NCBI lineage: Eukaryota > Metazoa > Arthropoda > Insecta > Diptera > Tephritidae > Bactrocera > Bactrocera correcta. Next base: position 84,656,935 of record CM050323.1, on the reverse strand, counting down.
TCTTTCGTGAATTGATAAAGGGAAGGGCAATTGTAATTGCCGGCTTACTTTTCCAAAACTTGCACACATCGAATCATTCACAGTAAGAAATGACTCAAATAAAGTTGAACTGCGTACATTTATCAATAACAACCGAAGGTATAAGTAATCGTCGTTTTTCGGGTGGATTATGTAAATTCGTCCTAAGAAATTAGTTTAGAAATCACCTGGATGTCAATCTACTTGCTTTCTGCGTAACAATTTCTTCGACGATGCATTCCATGTATAATATCAAGGTATTTCCGAATAGAGCAATGTTTTCACAAACGGATCACTGACGAACGTTGAGAAAAAACTCGACAATGTAAATTCTGTTGCTGGCGATGTTTCCACTGGCTATACTGTATTCTCTGGGCTGAAAAACACTCTTTGCCTATTCTCCAAATTAACTGCGAGACGCACAATAGTCGGACAAAGTTCATGAATTGCAAAAGTAAATATCCTACAAAGCGCTTTGTTGCAGTTCACGTATCTACCGTATCGTTCAAGAACTATAATCGCCATGTTGCTTCTTTTGGTGACGTACTTACAAACGTATTTTATCGATTTCACCAAACTGCAATACTAAACACTGATATGAGTTTTGAATATGAATTAGACAATAATGGTGAATATAGTACGATCCATGTGTTGTCAACTTCAATATTCACTCTTCTAAGTTGAATGCTGAATGTTCTGTTATCTGGTGAGCGACGCAGATAGAGTTGATATCCATCATTTCCAGTTTGTTTTTCCGAAAGAAAAGCACGTGGATAGTGTTTCGTGCATTTATTATCAGACATACAAACCGAAAAGGGATTGTAGTGTCCGCAAGGTCCATGAACTATACTGAATCTTTCTCTACATCAGGAATTTCCGGAGAAATGATTTCATCAATTTGATCAAACCACCATCCCCCATCCAAAGAAGAATGTGTGCGTGCGGAAAACCTCTATTTTGCCACTCAACAGAATACATCTAGCATCCAACAGCACCATATATACGTTGCTTCAAGATAAAGTCAATCAAACATCGCAATTGTTGTTTGAAAAGTCGTGCTGTGACATCGCGACGATCGCTTGCTGATTGACTGCGATCCATAATTCCACACGTATGTCACCGCATCCTGGGAGTACTTCTTGCCTTGACTTGGGCTGCCATACCTTGATGGCAAAAAGAACAACGACCGATATTAGGGCGACCTCTTGGTGACTTCGTAACAAATTTCAATCTGCAATTGACATCTTTGTGTGAAACACACGTAAAGTTTTCTCTGAATAATTTTGAATAATTTTTCTTTTGAATAGCCAGAATAAAAAAGCAAGCGACCGAAATTGAACTATTCAAATAATTTAAAAATCAAAATATTGAAAAACAAAACAAACAAAAATTGAAAAAAAAAAAAAATAAAAAATTGTATGGAAAAAAGTTACTTTTTAGAATTATCCAATTTTAACGAGTTTTCATTGTTTTTAATATGTATCCTGCTATTCGGGGCGGATACAAATCCAACGAATCAATAACCATGAAAATTGGTTCAGCAGAGCTCGAGTTATAAGTGTTCGAACAAACCCATCTTTGTTTTATATATATATGTATGTATGTAGATTGAATTTTTCCAATAAATTTGTACCAATGATCTGGTTATCTTTCGAAAGCTTTAATAATATGGGTATTACTATCGTACTCCAGTAGTAATGAGTAAATGCCGGTTATGATTTTTCGTGAAAAAAACATCAACAAAAGCTTGCTATGTAAATGCTGAATCTCTATCTGTATCTATCTGTTCTTCTTGGACTGCCAAATGTGGTTTCCTGCTTCGTCAATCGATCGATCACTGCATCAGTGCCCGTATCTTTTGTGAGATAGAGCTACATAAATTTCGAAAACTCATCTACAACTATGAGTACTACTGTGGTCAAGTTGAAAGGTAAATTTTTAATTTTTACTTTGCGTGTTTTTCGAATCAGTAAATCTTTTTTATCTGTAAGTTGGTAGTACTGTACTAGTATTCATTAGTATTTGAGATACTCGTCGTTTTGTGACGCTCTAAAAGTGGATTCTTCGATTTTTACTATGTCTGAATTTATTGAACAAAGAAGTGGGATAATTACCATCTCATACTAAATAATTATTCCTTATCATTTCGCCACACTTTCAACTAATATCGTGCCGCAAACACCGCATTCACTTGATTTATCTTCGTGTAACTTCTGGCTATTCAGCAAATTCATATGACCACTTCGAGGATACCGTTTTAACTCAGTTGAGAATATAAAAGCTGAATTGAAGAAGGCTCTGATGGCCATCACGACGGAGGATTTTACGAAATACTATAATGACTGGAAAATTCGTTGGCATAAGTGTATTGCAGCGGGAGGAGATTACTTTGAATTCCTTCCCCTGCAATGGACAAAATTCCCCTTTCACAGTAGTATGTAATTATTCTGCTTTCGCTTCGCCATGAGAGGACCAACATGATCTATATGGAACGTCAACAGAGGCTTATCCTCTTAATCGTTGGGTACTAAAAAGCCATCTTTTTTTACCGAATTGACGACAATGCATCCAATGCAACTGTTTAAAATTTCCCTATATTTCGTATCTAGATGAGGAATGTAAAAATCCTTTTCTATACGATCCTTAGTTTTCTTCACTGAAAAATATCCTTGACGATATGCAATCTCAATTATCTCTCTTTCCATCTGTGCTGGCACCACAATTAGTTGTAAAACTGGGTCTTTATAGAAAATATCGTTATGGATGTCGATATATTCTTAGCTCTTTTCTTCTAAAATCTTTCGAATCGCTTTTGCTGGGGGCATTTCCGGCAGATAGCATCAGCTCCTGTCAACTGTGTAGCATATGAAGTCATACCTTTTATTATATTAGTTATTGTCGTTTTTGTTGTTATGCTCATGCTAATTCAGTATGTACACGAAAATAGAAACCCAAAGACTGTGAAAACTCTAATAACTTTAAAGTGATTTTTTAGCCCGATTCGATAAAACTTGTACTTTTGTTCACGCTTTAAGAAAATAGACTTTGAACCAAATTAAAACAATATTTACTTTTTTCAAAATGCTGCTATGATTTTTGAATGGAACGTAAAATTTAATTTAAATGTAGATGATTCTCGATTATGAGATTAGTTTCTATAAATACTATGTTTTTCCCTTATTACCATCAGTGAATACGTGCTATAGTATTCACTGCAATTGAAGTCACTCATACGCCCTGCTCTCTTTGTTCTACCAAGAAGTAAGACTTTTCATTTGTCAAAACAAATGGCAATAAATTTCTTTTTATTTACCATCCATACTCTATATATTAGCTTTTCATTTAACGAAATATTAAATTTGGACCTATTTGTTTTGTGATATAAAGTGAAAATGAAAAAAAAACGTAGTTCCCCAAATAATAACCGAAACGTTTCTCTTCATTTCAACACATACATATGTAAGGAATGGCTTACTCTTTTCGCCTTTTGGGCATTGCCATTGTTTAAATATTTTTTGAAACAATTTAATAAGAGTATTTGCGGCTATGTGTGTTTTATTAATAGAATGAAAATGTAAGTCTTTTACATACGTACTCACCAGAGAGTTGCAACGACTATGATAAAGTCAGAACAAACACTTGAGCCAAAAACACAATCAAATCAATTCAGTTCAGCATAGACAGCATGCTAATCAATTCGAGTACCCGCCAGCGTCAACTGATCTGATGTAACACGAAGAATCTGTTCTTCGGCAATCACGATCTAGTATACGGTATGGCTGGCTTCGGTTCTAATCGTTTCATGTCCTTTCATAACATTGCGACGATTGTTTGAATCGATGAGAAACTACGGGTAAACTATAACTAAATCTAGGAGTAAATTTACGAGTAAATCTATGAGTACAACAAAAAAAATGTTCTGCTGGACAGATTTAAAAATGTGCGCATATTACAAATTTTCGATGCGTTAACAATAAGAATTCCATCGAGTACGTGCATTCATATATACATACATTTGTTGTATGTTTTTACTCGATGGAACTTCCATTTTATACATAACATATGTATATACTTTCATATAAGTATATACAAACATATGCTTTTCAAATAGAACAGGAGTGCACGAGTAAATCAGGGTTTAGGGGATGATATACATACATACAAACTGAACGCTGTCGATCATTCCAATCATTGAAGCATGAGCTTGCATCACGTCGGGTATTTTCTACTGATGCGAACGTTCATAAACAAATCAGATAAGGTAACCGCTAGTAATTCAAAGTTGTTCTCTATCGCTGATTTGAAAACAAACGGTTCACTTCGTGTACATGAACCGAACTGACAGAATCAGTCAGAGTAACGGATCAGTATAAACGAAAACTTATTACTCAGTGCAGTTCTCTGGTACACACCTTTCAGTTTATTTCCGCAGACTTTTCTTCTTTTGCATGACAATACTACTCCAAGTTTTCTCATCAGCTCAGCGATTTAACATTAACCCTGTTTCCTACCTTATGAATAAAAATTATCAAAAAAAAAAACTGTTCAAGACCACATAAAAAACATATAAAATGTCATAAACTTTATAAATTATTGGTAATCGTATATGAGGTATCTTAGTAAATATCAGGAAAAGTTTTATTAGTGTGTGGTATATTCACGGTGTGCATTGGAAAACTAGAAAAAATCGGGTCGACACCTTATCCCCCGTTGGGAGTAACTTGTGTCGAATATGTCGACCAGTGCATGAATTATGTATGGTATATACATGGATTAGGGTACTTTTTTTGGAACTATTAATTTTTTTCAATTCCGTCACGAAATTTCCTTGGAAATACGCTAAAAAAGATTCAGTTAAAATTTTAACACTTAATATTGACATTAAGAACTGGACCAAGGCATGTCAAAATTTTCCACTGAAAATTTTTTGTGGCATCGCTCTGATTTTCTTCTTATTCTTCTTAATTGGCATTGGCACCGCTTACGCGATTATGGCCGAGTCAACAACAGCGCGCCAGTCGTTTCCTCTCTTCGCTACGTGGCGCCAATTGGATATTCCAGGCGAAGCCAGGCCCTTCTCCACTTGGTCCTTCCAACGGAGTGGAGGTCTTCCTCTTCCTTTGCTTCCCCCGGCGGGTACAGCGTCGAATACTTTCAGAGCTGGAGTGGTTTCATCCATCCGGACAACATGACCTAGCCAGCGTAGCCGCTGTCTTTTAATTCGCTGAACTGTGTCAATATCGTCGTACATCTCGTACAGCTCATCGTTGTATCAAATGCGATATTCGCCCTGACCAATGCGCAAAGGGCCGTAAATCTTTTGCAGAACCTTTATCTCGAAAACTCTTAAGATCGACTCATTGGTTATTGTCATCGTCCGAGCCTCTGCACCGTATAGCAGGACGGGAATTATGAGCGACTTATAGAGTTTGGTTTTTGTTCGTCGAGAGAGGACTTTACTTTTCAATTGGCTACTCAGTCCAAAGTAGCACCTGTTGGCAAGAGTAATCCGGCGTTGGATTTCCAGGCTGACATTGTTGGTGGTGTTAATACTGGTTCCTGAATAGACGAAATTAGCTACAACTTCAAAGTAAGGACTGTCAACAGTGACGTGAGAGCCAAATCGCAAGTGCGACGACTGTTTGTTTGATGACAGGAGATATTTCGTATTGCCCTCGTTTACTGCCATACCTATTTGTTTTGCTTTCTTGTCCAGTGTGGAGCAAGCAGAACTAACGGCGCGGGTGTTGAGGCCGATGATATCAATATCATCGGTATACGCCAGCAGTTGTACACACTTATAAAAGATGCTACCTTCTCTATTTAGTTCTGAAGCTCGAACTATTTTCTCCAAAAGCAGGTTGAGAAAGTCGCACGATAGCGAACCGCCTTGTCTGAAGCCTCGTTTGGTATCGAACGGCTCGGAGAGGTCACTCCCGATCCTAACGGAGCTTTGAGTGCTGCTCAACGTCAGTTTACACAGCCGTATTAGTTTTACGGGGATACCAAATTCAGACATCGCGGCATAGAGGCAGCTCTTTTTCGTGCTGTCAAGCGCAGCTTTGAAATCGACGAAGAGGTGGTGTGTGTCGATTCTTCACTCACGGGTCATTTCCAAGAATTTGTGCATGGTGAATATCTGGTCGGTTGTTGATTTGCCAGGTCTAAAGCTACACTGATAAGGTCCAATCAGTTTGTTGACGGTGGGCTTTAATCTTTCACACAATATGCTCGATAGAACCTTATATGCGATGTTGAGGAGGCTAATCCAACGGTAGTTGGCGCAAATTGTGGAGTCTCCTTTTTTTATGGATTGGGTATAGCACACTTAAATTCCAATCGGTTCGCATGCGGTCTCACTGCGTTTATCAACGTGATAGGTTGTCTTAAGTTTCGCGGTCTATATCATGTGCTATTGTTGGCATTGTAACATGTTTTGATTGCGCTCATTTCTTATATACTTGTGTTGTAAGTATTCTGTAAACGTTTTGAGTATAATATATAAATAGTTATAAATAAAACTAAATTAAAGTGTAAATGCACTTGTGGGTGCTTTAATAGTGCGGCCGGCATGGAGGGTAACGAAGCTGATGGAGCCTGCACATTACCCACTACCGAACACTTGGCCACTAATAATAATTTTTTGTTTGTTACCAACAATAGTAACAATCAGCAAAACCAATTTCCAGCGCTTCCAAGTGTTACATCTAATGAACAAATACTACCTGCACTTAGCGGCAATTTTGCTACACCTAAACATAGAAACCCACCAAAGAGAGTAAATAGTTCATCACTTTATCCAATGGTAAAGAGAAATTTGTTGGGCGAAATGAATTCGCAGAATCTCTTTGCAATATTTAACGACCTGGAGTTTAATGTTTTAAGAGACCCAAGAGTGATTGCTCCAGCTGAGAACACAGAAGAGAGAAGTACTGAAAATTTTAATGCAAATAAGCACTCAAAAGCAACTTCGCAACAGAGAGCGGCTAAACAATAAAGAGACGCAGAATATTGTCCACCTATCTTTCTTTATAATATAGATGTGAAGAATTTAATTGATCAACTCAAGTTGAAATATCCCCAAGTAGAATTCAAGGTTATAAATAAATCCAAATATAAAAGTAAACTTCCTATTAAGGATTTGGATATCTATTTACAAATGATGGCGCAACTGAAAGAAAAAAAAGTTGATTCTTATTCAATGACCGCAAAACAATTAAAAGTAGCAAGCGTAATTTTACAAGGGTTGCATTACAATATGTCTGCTGATGAAATTAAGCAAGAATTGGACGAAATTTGCCCTTCAACAGTGGCATCTGTAGATAAATTTGTAACGAATTATTCAAAGAAAAAAGGCGTTGATACAGGATTTTTCTTAGTTGCTTTGAATCAAGGCTTTGAACTGAAAGATATTGCTAAAATTAAAACTATAGCATATCAAATGGTTACGTGGGAAAAGCCCAAGGTTCACGCAAATACCATTCAATGTCGCAACTGCCAGCAATGGCGCCATGCCGCTAAAAACTGCAATGGAGCTTTTCGTTGCATGAAATGTAATGAAAATCATAAAGCAGGAGTCTGTATGATCCAAAAAGATGATGACTCTCAAGCCTTTTGTGTGAATTGCAATACTTTGGGTCATCCGGCTAATTGGGTGGAATATCCAGCTTTTAAACGTTATTCAGAGTTTAAAAATAAGAATAATAATTTGTCAAATAATATTAATTTAAAGGCGCAAAATAATGTATATTCTGCTTCAAATGGCTTTAAATAATCATTCTTTTTTATCTAAAGGCAAATCATTTGGTAGCCAGTTTTACAATGTAGATAGTAATAATCGATATAGTCAATCAACAAATATGCGTAAACCTAAATTAATAGAAGACTTTCTTGCTGTCGCTAAACGAATACTTGAACCTGTTACGGATACTATTGAAGACAGGATACAAAAATTCTTGGATAACTGTTATTCTTTATCTAAAGATGATCTCAGAGATCAATGCTGTCAGTTACTATCTGAAATAAGAACAAAATATGGGTTTTAAGCAATTAAAATTAATTAATAAGTTGAGAGTGCCCGAATTGCAATTCTTTCTGGACAGTGAAATCATTGATATTGCTCGTATTCAGGAAACTGATCTTAGATATTCCCGTTTCTTTAAGACATTTTGCTATATATAGAGACGATGCTAAACAAGGTTTTCTAATTGCTCAATTTTCTTCTTTATTTATTAAAGTTCAGGTTATTATCAATTCAAGGAAAACAGATTTATTAATTGGTAATGTTTATATTCCCTCTAATATGTCAGTTAATAATCTACAACAAGGTTTGAATGCCCTTGCGAATTTCAGTTCAAATTTTTTTGCGTACATTCTAGGAGGTGAGTTTAATGCAAAATGTGTTGATTGGGGTTACTCGCAAACGAATTCTAACGGGACAAGCTTATCTGATTGGTTACAAAGCTCGGATCAAAATCTAGTTAGATTTTGCGGTAGAAAACCTTCTTACCCTGGAGGTCAATCGTATCTGGACCATTTTCTTTTGTCTTCACATATAATAGATTTCAATATATTAAAACTTTAAAGTTTTCCTAGGTAAATTCCAAATGTTGATCTTTTATTTAATTGTTGATTTCAATCAGGATTTGGCTGAAAGACTTCCTCCAGCAGATATTAATCTTACTAATATTGAAATAGATAACTACATGGAAAAATTTGTTGAACATTTAGGCATTGTCAAGATCAAAAATTCCTGCATTACAAAGCATATAGAATTTTCTCCTTTTTATAATAATCAAATTAAGAAATTAATTGCTATTAAACATATGTGGCAAAAAAAATTTATCATACATACGGACATAGAACGTGTCTGGAATACAAATTAATTTCATCTCAAACTTATTATATTAAAGTGCTTCTGCAGGATTGGATTGGTAAGGCGCGAACAGAGATAAATAATATAATAAATTCCTTGAAACTATTACACCAGGACCTCATGCTTTTAGGAAAATTTATAGAGCGGCTAAGATGAAACCGAATGTTTTTTGTGATAAGTTGTTGGTTAATAATGTGGAGATTTATGAGGATAAGGCAAAGGCTCTAGTGTTCAAATCTTACTACGAAAGTATTTATTCGGAGAAAACTCCTAATTATGTTTCAGTCAGTCGTGTGGAAAGAACCCTGGATGCGCATGATCATATTCTTGGTGGTAATATTGTTGATTTTTCTCCACGTCTTACATCGCTTGATCCTCCAACAAATACTAATAAGCTTTTGATAAATAAATATATTTTAAAAGACACAATTATTTCACTGAATCCAAAGCCATCTGCAGGACCATATGGCATTTCGAATTCTTTAATTAAAAAACTGCCAGAAAATGCTATCAAATTTCTACTTATTATATTCATTAATTGCTTCAATAATGGATATTTTCCGTTAAAATGGAAAGTTGCCAAAATAATACCTTTAAAAAAATCGTAATTCTGTTGAGGCAAAAGAATTTAGACCTATTTCCTTACTATCGAACATTGGTAAGCTACTTGAAAAAATAATTCATTCCAAAATTCATGATTTGCACTCGGAAAAGTTTACTCCGTCTTATCAGTTTGGTTTCCAAAGAGCACATTCCACGCAACATGCACTTTCTAAGTTCCCCAATGAAGTATTGGTAAATTTAAGGAATAAACTTTGTACTGTAGCAGTATCATTAGATTCGAAAAGCATTCGATCGTGTTTATCATAGAGGGCTTAGTTTTAAGCTTGTTCAGATTGGTTTTGGTCATGGTATTATTAAGATTATTTCAAGTTTTTTGTCAGATAAAAAATTTTTTGTGCTTATTAATGATTGTTCCTCGGATCTTGGAGTTTGCATTTGTGGAGTTCCACAAGGCTCTATTCTAGCTCCCTTGCTTTACAATATTTTTATGTTTGATTTCCCACATAGTCACAATAATTCATTAAGTATTCTGTATGCTGATGATTCTTTAGTTTATTCTCATAACAAATTCCTTACCTTGGCATTGCGAATGGTAGAGAATCATCTATAAAAAATTAATAGTTTCTACAAATATTGAGGCGTTAAGATAAATGAGGCCAAGACTGTACCTATCTGCATCAGAAATGCTTCAGGTAAAGGACCTAGAAGGGTTTAAAGGAGAGTAGAGACCTGATTCTAAATCTTAATGGTCATAATATTCGTTTTCAGAATCAAATGAAATATCTTGGAGTAACCTTCACCAACTTATTTAAATTCAATTTTCATGCTAACGACATGGTGAAAAAATGTAATAACAGTTTTCATGCCTTATTAGTGATAATGAAAAATACAAGTTTAAGCACAAGAACCAAAATTTTGATTTATAAAGTTGCTCTCCGTCCAACCTTAATGTACGCTTTGCCGATTTGGTTTCATTTTTCGCCTTCTTTGATGAAAAAATTTGAAATATTTAAACGTAAAATTATAAGATTTTGTTTAAACAAAAACTTCATTCACTTTAAAAAGAGATACTCAAATAAACATATTTATTCAAATTCTAATTCCCTTTTAATAAATATGCAATAAGAGCAATATTAAGGTTTTTCGACCATGTTCGGAATTGTACCAATCCATTGATTTCTGATGGTATCTTGTCGCAGTCGAGTCATACTGGGGTCAACAACAAGTATTTGTCTCCACTTGGTATTAGTAAAGAAAGTATAATAAACTAGCTGACCCCGCAGCCGTTATCCTGCGTAAAATTCTGTATTTTGAAATGAAAAGAAAGTTAGATTTATGATTTCTTTTTTTTTTTTTTTTTTCAATGTAACGCAGCTTTATAAACAACGTTTTTTGGTTTCTATTCCGGTGTAGAGAAAAGATGGTTTTCCAGCTCGTGAGCACGCCACGGCCGTGTGAAGAACATAGCATTTCCAAATTTATGCCTCATACTATGTCCTTTAGGTTCTGTTGATTGTCATCCTAAATGCAATTTTAAATGGAAACGGAATACGTTTGAACTGAATGGAAAATCGATAGAACTCAAAGGAATTCGTAGAGTCAAGCATTCTTCCCCTTGTATTCGATAGGTGCGTCACAATCAGTCGGGTTCCATTACACAGTTTCGGCGCATGAAGATTGCAAAACATAATAACGACGGATCCTACTTTGAGATGCATATGATGCCGTGGCATACCAAGCCTGTCCCGACGATCGATCGTTTTGTATGAGCGCAAGTCTCCCGCAATTTATATCGAACCACCGGAAGTATCAACCGAAATTGTACCATTTCCAATTTTTAGCGAAGACGATGTAAAATGTCTTTGGCAATGTCGATGTTTATATCGAAAAGTATGCGAACATCATTTTCATTCCAGTGATTAACGTGTTCCTGCAATTGTAATTTCTGGCTTACTTCTCCAAAAATTTGCGCACATCGAACCATTCACAGTACGCAATGACTCAAATGAAATTGAACCCCGTACATTTATCAATAGCAACCGAAGGTATAAGTAATCGTCGTTTTTCGGGTAGATTATGTAAATTCGTCCTAAGGAATTAGTTTAGAACTCACCTGGATGTCAATCGACTGGCCTTGCTTTCTGCGTAATAATTTCTTCGACGATGCATTCCATGTATAATATCAAGGTATTTCCGAATAGAGCAATGTTTTCACAAACGGATCACTGACGAACGTTGAGAAAAAACTCGACAATGTTAATTTTGTTGCTGGCGATGTTTCCACTGGTTATACTGTATTCTCTGGGTTGAAAAATACTCTTTGCCCATTATCCAAATTAACTGCGAGACGCACAACAGTCGGAAAACGTTCATGAATTGTAAAAGTAAATATCCTACAAAGAGCTTTGTTGCAGTTCACGTATCTGCCGTATCGTTCAAGACCAATAATCGCCATGTTGCTTCTTTTGGTGACGTACTTACAAACGTATTTTATCGATTTCACCAAACTGCAATACTAAACACTGATATGAGTTTTGAATATGAATTAGACAATAATGGTGAATATAGTACGATCCATGTGTCTAAGTTGAATGCTGAATGTTCTGTTATCTGGTGAGCGACGCCGATAGAGTTGATATCCATCATTTTCAGTTTGTGTTTCCGAAAGAAAAGCACGTGGATAGTGTTTCGTGCATTTATTATCAGACATACAAACCGAAAAGGGATTGTAGTGTCCGCAAGGGCCATGAACCATATTTGTTTCCACCACTTCATATAATTCTGAATCTTTCTCTACATCAGGAATTTCCGGAGAAATGAGTTCATCAATTTAATCTGGTGTAAACACCATCCACCATCCAAAGAAGAATGTGTTCGTGCGGAAAACCTCTATTTTGCCACTCAACAGAGTACATCTAGCATCCAACAGCACCATATGTACGTTGCTTCAAGATAAAGTCAATCAAACATCGCAACTGTTGTTTGAAAAGTCGTGCTGTGACATCGTGACGATCGCTTGATGATTGACCGCGAATTTCGCACGTATGTCACTGCATCCTAGGAGTACTTCTTGCCTTGCCTTGGGCTGCCATACTTTGATGGCAAAAAGAATAACGACCGATCTTAGGGCGACCTCTTGGTGACTTCGTAACAAATTTCAATCTGCAATTGACATCTTTGTGTGAAACACACGTAAAGTTTTCTCTGAATAATTTTGAATAATTTTTCTTTTGAATAGCCAGAATAAAAAAGCAAGCACCCGAAATTGAACTATTCAAATAATTTCAAAATCAAAATATTGAAAAACAAAACAAACAAAAATTGACAAAAAAAAAAAAAAATTGTATGGAAAAAAGTTACTTTTTGGAGTTATCCATTTTTAACGAGTTTTCATTGTTTTTAATATGTATCCTGCTATTCGGGGCGGAGACAAATCCAACGAATCAATAACCATGAAAATTGGTTCAGCAGATCTCGAGTTATAAGTGTTCGAACAAACCCGTCTTTGTTTTATATATATACATATGTATGTAGATGATGTTAATCATCTAGAAGCCTTCTGCTCAAATTTTTCGTAACATCAACACCTGAGTCGCACATGGGCTAGTTTAAGCATAAGCTCTATTTGCTATTATAGCTTGTAGGATTTCTTTTTTAATTAGTTTTAAGTTTTAAGTTAGTTTTAAGTAGCCCTCAAAATACATTTAAAAATGTCGGGAGCAAGCATTTATTGTAATTTTTTTTTCCTTTAGATTAAGATCTGTTTTCGGAAACTTTTGTTTTAAAATATGTATAGTCTTAAGTTATAACTTTCTATTTTTGTAAACAATTTGTATTCTTGTTTCTTTTTGGTCTCAATAAATGAATTGGATTTGATTTGATTCGGTTCGCATGCTTTCGTCCGAACATATTTTAAAAAGAAGCTGATGAATGCTCCTTATCAGTTCTTCGCCGCCGTGTTTGAATGGCTCGGCCGGCAATCCATTGGCCCCTCCCGCTTTGTTGTTCTTCAGGCGGGCAATTGCTATTCGAGCCTCTTCATGTCATGAAACGCTCTGACTTTAGACACATATTTCTTAAAATCAATACTGTTACTGTGTATAGGTTTCTAAGCTCATAGCTACAACGATGGTATGTCAAACCGTGGTCTATTTAATGATCCTCAATTAGTAGTAAATAAAAAAATATATATTTTTTCATTAAATTTCTAATATGGGAGGTTATACACCACTTTAGCGATGTAAAACATATTATTATTAAATATATCCAATATTTCAAAATACTATTGATAGTATTATACTTTTTCGTCTATTCGCTCAACTAGCTTAAGCACGTTTTAAAGATCGATTAAATCAGTCGACTTCTTTTTTTTTTTGTTTTGGAGAAAAACGAAAATACTTGAATCCGATTTTGTCGTTTTCAATATCAGGTTATTCTTTTTTTTGGATAATTGTATGCTGTACAAAGAAACAATTCTAAAAGTTTAGGCATTTATATACCATGGTTATAACTGCTCGGTAAAATGTGCGAATTTATACGTCCATTGAATACTATTCTTTAGGCTTCCCTTGTACAGCATAACTTCGTACTCCATATACAGATTTATCGGAATACCCAAAAACTTGGTTTAGTGCAACTACACTCATTATCGGATTGTACCAAATAGAAAGCTATTCCATTTACAGTATAATTTAATTACACCAAGAGCTTAACATTAGACTCGAACTAATTTTTTGTGAACGAATACGTAAGATAACACATCATTTTGCAACATATTAAAGAACCTAAATACATATGTATGCATTGTTCACAACTGCTCATTCAGTGAAGTACCAAAATTTTAAAATTTTGTGTAAGGCAGCTCGGCAGTTTATATCCACTCAACTATGCCGGTCACAACACAGATTCGGGGCCAAAAGGCAACAACGCTGCTTCTGCTGGAGCGGTCGAATGTGAAAAGCAATACGCTGGCTAAGGGTGCAAAGTGCCCAAGTCCATTTTTTGAAAATTTTCAGTAGAAACGAAAAACATTTTAAATATTATTTTTGTTAATAGTTTTTAAAGCTGTATAACACAATGTCTTTGTATATTCGTAATTTATGACTCTAATACAATTTTAATTTGAAATAAGCATAAGATACTTGTTTATGCCTATTTTTGAATCTTAGCCCATTTTCTGCAACAGAGTTTTATTTTTGTAATGGACTTAGCTCTTTTTATTGTTAAACACTTTTGTATTTTCTCTTCGCCACACCACAAGTTTTATATAAAGTTCATAGAAACTTTAATTGTTTAATGAAGTTTAATTATATTTCACTTTCTTTTTTAAATTTTTTAAAACTAAAAAAAAAAATAAGTATTTTAAATATACAAAAATCAGTAATATGTTCCAGTTATCAAAATCTTAAGCACTAATTATTCAAAATAAAGAACAATTCATTGTCAAAATAAAAAAAAAAATCACTCCTACATATGTTCCAGTTATCAAAATCTTAAACAATAATTATTCAAAATAAAAACAATTCATTCGTGTGGCAACTCGTCGTAAAATTTATGGTAGTCTTTTGGCAATGTTACTTTTAAAGATTGTAAGTCTTCATATTTCCTTTTTGAAATAGACCTTTTTTCATGGTAAAGCTGATCCAAGTTGGACCACATTAATGGGGCTCAATGCATATATTTGCGCTGTGGAAGAAATTTCCATTCATGCAGAAATCTTAATTTAAAAAATATTTCTTCATCTGGAGTATACTTCAGTGCTCGAATATCTGTCACTTTCGAATCACCTGTACCACGACCAGGACGTATGGTTTTAAAAAACGATACATTTTTACACGACTTGAAAAATGTATGATTTAAATAGGTCACATCATATGGTTCTGATTTCTCCCGCGCACCTTTACACAAACCAATGTAGTCGGCTGGTACACAAATGTCTTTATTTTTTAATGTACGTTCAACTACAGAATGTACGCTATCAGCTTCCATTTGCGTATAGCCTATTTCAAGTATTTTTTGCTCAATCGTAATTTTATTATTTATCGATGTATTAAGCAAAGCGTTTGACATTACAATTACGGTTTTGGTATGTACACCCGTCACTGTGAAAAATAACTCTGGCAACATTGATCTCATAAAACTACTAAGTGAACCTTCAGAAAAAAACGTTATGATTGTATATAGATTCTTAAAAACCAACGATTTGTTAAAATATATTTAAGCAACTTACATCTTTACTAACCCTTAGCAAATAGAATTTTTACCTAGTTATAATTACAGTGCTGCGTTTATGTATTTATATAATAAAACTCTTTTTGTTATATGAATTATTATAAATAAATAAATAAATATTTATCGATGTATTAAGCAAAGCGTTTGACATTACAATTACGGTTTTGGTATGTACACCCGTCATTGTAAAAAATAATGTTAACCGGGTTATTTTTGTTTTCCAAATTATGCAGAATATTTTTTTTAATAAAATAAGTCCAAATACTAGCGAATTCATCAGCAGTTAATCCGCCTTCGACCTCGTGCCATAAAAAGCAGTACGCTTTTTGATTTCTCAAATTATAAAATACTAAGTTATGAACTTGCAACTTAGAGCGGTAATAAAATGTACTGACACTTGATTTCGGTGACATTAAAACAGCTTGAAGATCAACTGTAAATACGAATTGCGCGGCATTTTTATCTTTGGTTTTTTCTTCTCTGGCTTCTTTCTTCTTTTCCTGATGGAGCAAGTAATCTTCCTCTGAAATATTTCCGACACAATAACGCGCGCAATTATCGCACTGATCTTTTCTCGGCGCATACAAACTGTCATAGAAAGAGGTTGCTTTTCGTGTTCAGTACACCAATTATTTTTATAGAAATCATTAAGCTTTGTCTTAGACTGCCATTCTGATAATATTATTTGTGGTTGTAGCTCGACAATAATGAGACTCTGTAGCTGGAAAACTGTCGAAAAACATACTTAGTTCTTGCTGCTGTACACCTTGGGTAGCCATTCCTCGGTTGTGTTTGTTTGAATTGGATACAGAAAAGGGCGTTTTCAACCATTTCAAAACAGTTTTTCCGCTTATGCCCAATGTGTTTAGGAAGAGAGTGCGACACACACGCAAAATTGTATTATTGGCTTTAAGGTGAAACTGCAGTGTTTGACTTCTCAACGATTTCGAGGTCTTTTAGTTTGAATACACTCTACCAAAGTATTAACGTATTTTTTTTTCTTTCCAACACATTGTTCAAAATTCCTTAAATATTTGTTCTCTACATGATTCTGACAGTTGTGCGCATTTCATGATTGATTGATTTCTCACGTTATTGTATTGCCAAACGTTACCTTTTTTTTTTTTTTTTTTTGCCGAGGTATTTTTTCCCACTTTAGCGAAAGACTTTATTTTTTTTCAGAAAAGAAGGAACTGGATTTTGTTTTTATTTTTCGCTTACGTAATTAACTCTGCTCTGGTAACTCAAATGAATTGTCTGAACTGCTGTTAAAACCATAAGGCACTAGTCCTACAACACCATCATCTGCTTCAATTCCAAAATCAGGGAACTCTACTGCTTTCGGTTGAATATTATTATTTTTATCAGCACACATTATCTGATATAATAACAATAATTAAACTTAAAATATTAAGAAAAAATAAGTAACCGTATTCACCTTCCACTTATGAGCAATTCCTATTAAACAACTGATGCTGTGTACGTTCAGTGGACTTAGCGCGCGCTTTTTTGACAACTACGGACTTAAGACTTTTGCTTACCAACATTATACAACTTAAAAACAAATCATTTTTTTTTTGTTTTTTAACCCATTTATTTTCGAATTATCTTTCGAACTGCATCAAAATCTCATTTTTGGAAAAAATGGACTTAGGCACTTTGCACCCTTAGCCAGCGAATAGGCAATGTAGCTCATTAATTTGGTACAAGTACGGACAAAAGGCTCATGAGAAATAGTTTTGCTGAAAAGTTTTACAAATGAATGAACAAGAAAATGTATGTATGTAGCTGTGGATTGAATTTGATGATACGTAAACCGCCTTTACAATATGCAAAGCCATTGAGAGCCCCCCAATGGATAGCGGTTGTTAGCCGGTTTGCGCTTAATAGATCTTGATTTATAGCATGACAAAGCAATTATAACATAACATGCATTTCCATTTTGTGCTGAAACTTTCTTTGTAAATTGACATATGGTGAGGAAAACTATACTACATATAATTGATTATATTTTTTACTCTTTATAATTGCTGGACTTTATAACCAGTATTTAAAACCAACTTTATTTAAAATATTCTTTTACATAACAGCACGGATGAACCAGGACTAAAAATTTTAAGTTTTGCGCAATTTCGTTGTGATTGCATTTTCACCAGCGCTTAGCCAAATTATTTTCAGAAAGTTTTCGAGTAATATAATTAAAATTCTACCAATATTGGCGAAGTCTTAGTAATTTATCATAGCCAATATATATGAATTGTTAGTTTGACTATACTTCCACTAAATTTTGTAGTGTAATCCATATTTTAAGCAATATGATATATAAAGCCACTCTACTATTTGGCAATAACACAAAGCAAAAGCAAAGGCTGATAATAGACAATTAAAGACCAAAAGTTCTCTTGCATACTAGAGGAAGTGAATTTTCTTTGAATGAAATTATCATTGCTAATTAATTCTCAAAACGTTCATACGTTATTTATATAGCAACGCTAGGTAATATCAATATAATTAGGCCTACAAACTCGCCCCTTAACTTTTCTTCCCACACTTAAAGAACTTTGTGCAACCATTTGGGAGGCCCAATGTTATACCACCGGGACTAAAGTTTTCTCACTCTATTATTTCCTCATTTCATTCCCTTTAAATATTTATAGCCGGCATGTGAGGTCCATGACCATGTCACGTTTGCCTGCTTTTTGAACAAGTACGATTGTTTCCTCTACGACTCAGCTATTAAATATAACATATTTGTCAATACAATATCGAAAAGTAACCATAGGCGTGAAAATTCCTTCTCTTCTGGATTCTAATTGAATAGTCCCTGTTCTAGCATGTACATCCGCTTTGCATTCCTTCACTATTTTAGAAAATACCCTATGAAATTGATCTCAAAGCGCCTAACTATTGGTATTCTACTATGACCAAAAGATAGTAAGATTTCTAACTAAGTTTAAATTTCGCGCGAAAACCCATTCGCCGAAATATTTTTTTTCTTTGCCAAATGACATATCAAAATATTCATTAATGTTTATAAGCTTGTCTTTTGGAAGTACATAAAGAGCATTCGGCGATTCTTAAGATGTGTGAAATTATTCAGCAAAGACTTTCTATTAAATTATGTACTCCGCCCACAAAATTTAATAGAAAAGTTTCAGAATATTGGAATAGTTTGGCGCAAGCAATTTGGTACAAATTATGCAAAGAGCGTGGAGAACGCGTTGATTACAAACTACGTCCAGGACGGCCATCAACATCAACTTATAATCAACGCGTCAATAAAATAAAGGAGTTGGTGCTTGAAAACTTCTTATATGTTATTGCTAAATATGCCGTAAGTCATATAAATATGTATATTGTGTTTCCTTGTGAACAATTCTAGCTCCGTCTTGCTAACACATGGTTTGCGAGAGTAATCGGGAATTTACCAGTAACCGAAATTGCCTCATCGTCACAATGGTCACATGTCCAGCGAATTAAAAGACAACGGCTTCGCTCGCTAGGTCATGTTGATGGATGAAAACACTCCAGCTCTGAAAGAATTCGACGCAGTACCCGCCGCGGGAAGCAGAGGAAGAGGAAGACTTCCACTCCGTTGGAAGGACCAAGTGGAGAAGGACCTGGCTTCGCTTGGAATATCCAATTGGCGCCACGTAGCGAAGAGAAGAAACGACCGGCGTACTGTTGTTGACTCGGCTATAATCGCGTAGGCGGTGTCTACGCCAGTAAAGAAGAAGAAAATTTCAACAAGTAAAAGTGTGGAGATTGAATTATTTCAAGAAATTGTGACATTGTAAGGCCTCCATGGAATTGCGATTTAAAAACATTAGACTACTTCTTGTGTGCTTATTTGAAGTCATTGGTCTTTAGTAATAATGAACAGACCATTCATGACTTACGACTAGATTTAGTGAAAAGGAACTCAAAAATTGGGTTTATGTAATTGGTTCCTGCAAAAGAGTAGTTTAAGCAAATCAAATCACTCTAACAGGAAAGCCCTGTATAAATAAGCTGGTTAAACAGATAAAAGCATAAATCCCTGTAGCCTTCTTAATCTTTTAATGGTCTTTTAATTCGCTGGACTATGTCAATGTCGTCGAATATCTCGTACAGCTCGTCGTTCCATCGAATGCGATATTCGCCGTGGCCAACGCGCAAAGGACCATAAATCTTTCGCAAAAGTTTTCTCTCGAAAATTCGCAACGTCGACTCATCTTTTGTTGTCATCGTCCAAGCCTCTGCACCATATAGCGGACGGGAATTATGAGCGACTTATAGAGTTTGGTTTTTGTTCGTCGAGAGAGGACTTTACTTTTCAATTGCCTACTCAGTCCGAAGTAGCACCTGTTGGCAAGAGTAATCCTGCGTTGGATTTCCAGCCTGACATTGTTGGTGGTGTTGATGCTGGTTCCTAAATAGACGAAATTATCTACAACTTCAAAGTTATGACTGTCAACAGTGACGTGAGTGCCAAGTCGCGAGTGCGACGATTGTTTGTTTGATGACAGGAGATATTTCGTCTTGCCCTAATTCACTGCCAGACCCATTTCTTTTGCTTCCTTGTCCAGTCTGGAGAAAGCAGAACTAACGACGCGGGTTTTGAGGCCGATGATATCAATATTCTGCTGTATTTCTTTAGCAGTTGACGAAATCACAGTATCTTTAAGAGTGTGGACCCACTGAGCGTCATTCTCTAGCAATCCCAAACGTTGACAGGCTTCTCTGTATGTGCCGCACAATACATCATTAACAGATCGCAGATGTTGCGCCACGAACATTGAGTAATAGTAAGCGCAAATAAACACAGTCGTTTCACTAAAAAAATTAAATGTTCTAGTTACCTGCGCAACTTTCGCAATTTTTTCGTACACAAGAACCTTCTTCTAATAATAGCAAATACAACAAAAAAAGAATTAGTGAAATCGGTCCAGCCATTCACGTGTGATGCCGTGACCAAGGGAAAAAGTGGCTCATTTATATCTATGTATATATGTATGTATGTATATAAAACAAATACGGGTTTGTTCGAACACTTATAACTCGAGATCTGCTGAACCAATTTTCATGGTTATTGATTCGTTGGATTTGTCTCCGCCCCGAATAGCAGAATACATATTAAAAACAATGAAAACTCGATAAAATTGGATAATTCCAAAAAGTAACTTTTTCCATAAAATTTTTTTTTTTTTCAATTTTTGTTTGTTTTGTTTTTCAATATTTTGATTTTTAATTATTTGAATAGTTCAATTTCGGTCGCTTGCTTTTTTATTCTGGCTATTCAAAAGAAAAATTATTCAAAATTATTCGGAGAAAACTTTACGTGTGTTTCACACAAAGATGTCAATTGCAGATTGAAATTTGTTACGAAGTCACCAAGAGGTCGCCCTAATATCGGTCGTTGTTCTTTTTGCCATCAAAGTATGGCAGCCCAAGGCAAGGCAAGAAGTACTCCTAGGATGCGCGGTCAATCAGCAAGCGATCGTCACGATGTCACAGCACGACTTTTCAAACAACAGTTGCGATGTTTGATTGACTTTATCTTGAAGCAACGTACATATGGTGCTGTTGGATGCTAGATGTACTCTGTTGAGTGGCAAAATAGAGGTCTTCCGCACGAACACATTCTTCTTTGGATGGTGGATGGTGTTTACACCAGATTAAATTGATGAACTCATTTTTCCGGAAATTCCTGATGTAGAGAAAGATTCAGAATTATATGAAGTGGTGGAAACAAATATGGTTCATGGCCCTTGCGGACACTACAATCCCTTTTCGGTTTGTATGTCTGATAATAAATGCACGAAACACTATCCACGTGCTTTTCTTTCGGAAACACAAACTGAAAATGATGGATATCAACTCTATCGGCGTCGCTCACCAGATAACAGAACATTCAGCATTCAACTTAGACACATGGATCGTACTATATTCACCATTATTGTCTAATTCATATTCAAAACTCATATCCGTGCTTAGTATTGCAGTTTGGGGAAATCGATAAAATACGTTTGTAAGTACATCACCAAGAGTAGTAACATGGCGATCTTGAACGATACGGCAGATACGTGAACTGCAACAAAGCTCTTTGTAGGATATTTACTTTTACAATTCATGAACGTTTTCCGGCTGTTGTGCGTCTCGCAGTTAATTTGGATAATGGGCAAAGAGTATTTTTCAACCCAGAGAATACAGTATAACCAGTGGAAACATCGCCAGCAACAAAATTAACATTGTCGAGTTTTTTCTCAACGTTCGTCAGTGATCCGTTTGTGAAAACATTGCTCTATTCGGAAATACCTTGATATTATACATGGAATGCATCGTCGAAGAAATTATTACGCAGAAAGCAAGGCCAGTAGATTGACATCCAGGTGAGTTCTAAACTAATTCCTTAGGACGAATTTACATAATCTACCCGAAAAACGACGATTACTTATACCTTCGGTTGCTATTGATAAATGTACGGGGTTCAATTTCATTTGAGTCATTGCGTACTGTGAATGGTTCGATGTGCGCAAATTTTTGGAGAAGTAAGCCAGAAATTACAATTGCAGGAACACGTTAATCACTGGAATGAAAATGATGTTCGCATACTTTTCGATATAAACATCGACATTGCCAAAGACATTTTACATCGTCTTCGCTAAAAATTGGAAATGGTACAATTTCGGTTGATACTTCCGGTGGTTCGATATAAATTGCGGGAGACTTGCGCTCATACAAATCGATCGATCGTCGGGACAGGCTTGGTATGCCACGGCATCATATGCATCTCAAAGTAGGATCCGTCGTTATTATGTTTTGCAATTTTCATGCGCCGAAACTGTGTAATGGAACCCGACTGATTGTGACGCACCTATCGAATACAAGGGGAAGAATGCTTGACTCTACGAATTCCTTTGAGTTCTATCGATTTTCCATTCAGTTCAAACGTATTCCGTTTCCATTGAAAATTGCATTTAGGATGACAATCAACAGAACCTAAAGGACATAGTGTGAGGCATAAATTTTGAAATGCTATGTTCTTCACACGGCCGTGGCATGCTCACGAGCTGGAAAACCATCTTTTCTGTACACCGGAATAGAAACCAAAAAACGTTGTTTATAAAGCTGCGTTACATTGAAAAAAAAAAATGAAATGATAAATCTAACTTTCTTTTCATTTCAAAATACAGAATTTTACGCAGGACAACGGCTGCGGGGTCAACTAGTATATATGTATATATATTTTAAAGCAAGTATATACTTATACATATTTCATCTCAATTTCAAAGGTCCATAAAAAGAAGTCTTCCATGAGACAAAGCCAGAAACGGATACTGCGTGTATCGAAGACTGTATTGAGATGACAAAACTTTGATGAAGAAGTCATCTGACCTTTGTCATGGCAAAAAAAATTATTATGAAAAAAAAACCTTATTGTTTAAAATTAAAATTGGAATTCAATATGGTCATAATTTTGGTATTTTTTCCCAATTTATTTTCGGAATATTAAAAGGTGCTATGGCAATTGAATTTTTATACTCTTGCAACATGTTGCTACAAAGTACAATAGCTTTGTTCACGTAACTGTTGTATGAACCACTTAAATCTAGTCGAGATAGATAAAGGGTTATGTATACATAAAACTGATCAGGATGACGAGACGAGTTAAAATCCGGATTCCTTGGCAAAAAAGTAAAGACGCGTAAGGACCACTTCTACGCCCTCAAAACGCCATTAATCGAAAACTTATAAAGTGACATAACTAGACATTAAGTTATTTTAGCATCGCAGTAGTAGTTTTGAAACGTACAGCGGGTTTTATTTCCTAGAGAGGTTTTTAACAGGTTTTTCAATAAGGACATTATAAAAGTTAACCGATAGACACAGCAA
>CM050323.1:84594372-84632372 GCA_027475135.1 Bactrocera correcta | reverse complement strand
AAAAAGACCAACATTATACTATAAATAAATATGATATTATGTTTAATGTTTTCTGATTTTGGTGATGTAAAATGGATATGAGGAATTAAAATCTCATATCTAGAGCAACAAAACTACCGTAGGCTATGAATACCATTGGCACTAGACATTCTTCAAATATGCTAAGTGCTACTTAAAAGGGCAAAAATAAGCAAGGTTTTTATTTAATTATTAACTGCAACCATTTTTTCTCATATAATAGCATAGCAGTTTAAGGTAAAATTTTTCCCCATTTTCATACTATTGAAACCTAGTATCATCATTTCATTTGCCATAAAGTCTCGACGTAAGCAAGCCATATGCAATCACTCTCAGCACATACTATTATACGAGGGCTGCTATATATATTTCTGTCCCAATAATGAAAATAGGAATATTTATCAACGAAACTGGTTTTATTGTTTTTCAAAATATTTTGCATCAAGATTTATACACTTTTGCTTGCGCTCAAGCCAATTTTCGAAGCGCTTTTTCCACTCCTATTGAGACACCTCCAAAACATGGTTTCTGAATGCTTCAATAGCATCTTCGGGCGACGAAAATCGTTGACGACGCATTATTTTCTTGATGTGTGGGAATAAAAAGAAGTCTTTGGGTGCTGATTTGGGCTGTACGGCGGATGACCCATCAATTCGACGTTTTGGCCAGTCAAAAAGGCGCTGGTTTGAGCCGATGTGTGAGTGCTCGCATTGTCATGGTGCACAATGATTCGTTTTCTCTTGTTCGTTTTTCGAATTTCTCCGAAGACTTCAGGCAAACAAATGGTGGTGTACAACTCAGAATTGACCGTCCTACGTTGCTCAAACGGAACAGTCGCCATATGACCAGTTTTGTCGAAGAAACAGGCGACCATTTGTTTCGAAGTGCTTCTTCCACGAACAACTTTCGTTGGATTTGGCTCGTCTTGGAAGACCCACACGGTCGATTGCTGTTTTGTTTCGGGCTCATACGCATAGATCCATGATTCGACACCTGTGGCGATCTTATAAACGTCTTTTGAAGTACCGCTATCGTATTTTTTCTGCATTTCTTTACACCAACCCACAAGAGCCTCTTTTTGAGCGATTGTCAAATAGTGCGGAATCCAACGAGAACAAACCTTTTTTACGGCCAGGTATTCATGCAATATCGAATGTATCTGGTGGGAGAAATGCCTCTATCTGAAGGTATGTTACATGACGGTCTGACATTATCAGTTCACGTACGGCATCGATATTTTCCGGCACAATGGCTGTTTTTGGACGACCTTCTCGGAACTCGTCTTTGAGCGAGCGTCGGTGCTTCATTGCCATACAAAGATTTCAGTTCATCGATGCACTCTTGTCGTGATAATTCACGTCGAAAGTTGTGATCGCACGAAAATGTTCACGAGTTAATTCTATTTTTTGGCATTTTTTAATTCCCTTTAAATAAAACAATTCACGATTAAATGACAAAACGTTCTGAGTAATGTTATGCCAAAAATATCAAACTTTCAATGGAAATGTCACATTGCACCTGGCACCACTTAGTGTTGCCTAGGACAGAAATATATATAGCAGCCTACGTACATACATATACATATAGTGTATTTGATTTGCAGCTCAATTGTTGGTAACACTTGGTATTGCACAATTTTGACTGCAGAAGCTGCTGTACCTTTTATAGTGAAACAAAGTGTGTGTTTGAACGCTTTACGATATGCTATGATTCGCTTCCATTCGTCCATATGTACGCTAACAATTTGATATCAAAAATTTTGTTTACTTCACAAAAACCTATATACTTACGCTCACAGGTACAAGTGACAGATTAAAATTATTGCTATCTTCACCACTACCGGTGTTTACGTTTATGTTGGACCTGAGGTCACTAAATTCTGTATAGGTATACCCACACAAATTGGCTAAGAGGTTTGCTGCTTTTATTGAGCGATATTTTTCATTTAGCTATTTAGTTTTGAAAGCATTTTAGGATCTTTATGTAATATTAGTCTTTTTAGAATGTATTGATTGAGTTACAAATCTATGAAAATTTATGAATTGCATATACTTGAGACTTTTTTCAAATAGATCGGAATATAAGCAATCTTACAGATCATCACCGAAAGTGCAAAATAACGTATGATCAAAAAATTTGAAATTGACAACATTTTGAGATTCTGTTGTAAGATATAACCCAGTTTTAAGCAATATTTAAATATTGTTCCATTTTCATTCCTTCTCTTGTAAACTTCCGAAAACGTTGTTACATTATTTTGGATTTTAGGTGATCTATTTAAGCCACAAAGATACACTATTATGAGTAAAGCAGGCTCTGCAATTTTCATTGAGATAACTGACATATTGACCGATATGCGGTACAAAGTCACCCGGAAGTTCGAAAATTAGATATATGGGGGCTCAGGGAAGTACTGACCCATTCAACTAGTTTCTGATACCCAGATACTATTGAAAGGATAGAATTCTCTCTGAATTTTAATTGCATATCCCATCAAGAGTCAATAGATACTGGGGTTCACATTTCCAGTATTTGGAGACTTGAACAGCTTTGACTCGATTTGAGTAATTTGTGGTCATAAAGTGGCGCATGGCACCAAGCTGGGTAAATTTGGTAGCTTTAGCGGTTTATCGTATTAAGTTCATTAAATACATTAAACGTGAGACATGCGCGTTGAAGGCTATTCCGGAAAATGACTTTAACAACAGTTTCGAAAATTTGACAACCACTGGCTCAAAAGTGTTGCGGCCATGGTGGATTACTTTGAAGAAGTCGGTGTAGATTGTGAAGAAAGAAACATAAATTATATTTAAATTAAATATTTTCGGTCATACCACATCAATACTTCCATATGCAAACTTGTTATCCTTTTACAGCCGACCCACAGTGGTCGGTCTTGTATGGAATCAGCAGCCAAAAATACTTCCACTACTTATAAAAATGAAACTTTTGCCAAGGCTTTTTAAAATTTCCCTTTGCTGTTTCCTACTCCGCCATCTCCCGATGGTAACGAATTTTAATTAATTATATTTAAATAAAAAAGTTAACAAACAAAAAAAGATTTCTTTTTAATATTATTCAACTAAATAATTACTTTTGCATGATAGTTTTCTTTGACTTTGATGGCAGGATCTAAGATCAAAGTAATAGGATAAGCAAGTCCTGATTAACGCGGTAGTTCTTTCGTATATGATGGAGCATAACGTTCTTATTGCTTGATTCAGCAAACTCTTCTTAGAGCGTCAATTACAATTTTATGGACTGACAAAGGAAGATAATACCAGGAATATTTTGAAGTTGATTACACTGTAGGATCTAGCGCAAATCTAGTGAATTTAGGGTTGATTGAACTGAAATTGAATTCGAACAGCGTTGTCCTGCGGAGGGACGAAGGTCTGGAGTTTTTCCAAATTTGTTTGTACTATTCATCATTTTTCAAATTTTTGCTTATATTCGCTACGCCCAGAAGAACTGCCAAAATATAGGTAATTGGAGGATGGAGTCATGTGTAGAAGTTCATGCAAGTGAAGAAAGTTCTCCGATCGTCATTCACTTGGGAGTGGCCAGAAACGATTCTTTTACATTTGACTCAAGCAGCTCACGACTTCCGGTCTTTGACCAAGTATCCTCTGGGTAGCCTAAGGATATCCATTTGAAGACGAGCTAAAGTGAGAAGGCGAAATATTCCCTACATAGGGTTGTGCGCTGGGTTCGATACACACCACGTAAAAAAACACCCCCAATGAAAGGAAACAACAAGCCTCGGATAAGTGACTCCCCTTTTGATGAGGACCATGGCAAACGAATTAAGGACTATGATTTGAGGGCATGCACCTGGAATGTCCGGTCCCTTAATTGGGAAAGTGCCGCTATCCAGCTGGTTGATGTCCTCGTGAAAATAAAGGCTAAAATCACCGCCGTCCAAGAAATGCGATGGACGGGACAAGGACAGAGACAAGTAGGTCCTTGTGGCATTTACTACAGTGGCCATATAAAAGAGCGCAAGTTTGGTGTTGGATTCGTGGTGGGAGAGAGACTCCGTCGCCGAGTACTATCATTCACTCCGGAGAATGAACGTCTAGCCTCAATCCGCATCAAAGCGAGGTTTTTCAACATATCGCTGATTTGCGTCCACGCCCCGACGGAAGAGAAGGACGATGTGACTAAGGATGCTGTCTATGAGTGCTTGGAGCGCACATATGAGAGATGCCCCCGCCACGATGTCAAAATCGTGCTTGGTGACTTTAACGCCAGGGTGGGCAAAGAAGGTATCTTTGGTACGACGGTCGGTAAATTCAGCCTCCACGAGGAAACATCCCCAAGGGGGTTGAGGCTGATCGACTTCGCCGGGGCCCGAAATATGGTTATCTGTGGTACTAGATTTCAGCATAAGAAGATTCATCAAGCTACCTGGCAGTCTGCGGATCGAAATACTACCAACCAGATCGATCATGTTGTGACAGACGGAAGACACGTCTCCATTGTTTTAGATGTGCATGCGCTCCGAGGTCTAACGTCGACTCGGACCAGTATCTTGTTGCAGCCAAGATTCGCACCCGCCTCTGTGCAGCAAAAAACGCACGCCAACAAACACAAGGAAGGTTAAACGTCGAGAAGCTGCAATCAAAACAGACAGCCGAACGATTTTCTGCTCGGCTTGCACTCCTGCTCTCTGAGAGCACTCGTCAACAGCTCGGTGTAAGGGAACTGTGGGACGGAATTTCAAACTCCTTACGTACATCTGCAACCGAAACCATTGGTTTTCGGAAAGTGCAAAAGAACAGCTGGTACGACGAGGTTTGCCGTGTCGCAGCGGAGAGAAAACAGGCTGCCTACCTCGCAACGTTGCGATCGACCACGACACGTGCAGGATGGGATAGATACCGAGAGTTAAAAAGGAAAGCGAGACGCATTTGCAGAAAGGAAAAGCCGAAATGCGTGAAAATTAAGAGCTTGATAAGCTGGCCGACAGGGGTAATGCCCGAAAATTCTACGAAAAGATGCGGCCACTTACAGCAGGTTTCAAGACCGGAGCATACTGTTGTAGAACCCCCGAAAGTGATCTGGTCACCGATGCCCAAAGCATACTGGAATTATGGAGGGAACACTTCTCCAGCCTGCTGAATGGCAGTGTACATACAACGCCAGGAGAAGGCGAACCCGATTCCCCAATCAATGACGATGGAGCAGACGTTCCATTGCCTGACTATGGAGAGGTACGAATAGCAATTGCCCGCCTGAAGAACAACAAAGAGGCAGGGACCGACGGATTGCCGGCCGAGCTATTCAAACACGGCGGCGAAGAAGTGATAAGGAGCATGCATCAGCTTCTTTGCAAAATATGGTCGGACGAAAGCATGCCCAAGGATTGGAATTTAAGTGTGCTATGCTTAATCCCTAAAAAAGGAGACCCCACAATCTGCGCCAACTACCGTGGGACAAACCTCCTCAGCTGCAAAGCTTAATCGAGCAGGTACAATCTTTTATAAGAGTGTACAGCTGCTAGCATATGCCGATGATATTGATATCATCGGCCTCAACACCCGCGCCGTTAGTTCTACTTTCTCCAGACTTAACAAGGAAGCAACGCAAATGGGTCTTGCAGTGAACGAGAGCAAGACGAAATATCTCCTGTCATCAAACAAACAGTCGTCGAAATCGCGACTTGGCTCTCACGTCACTGTTGACAGTCATAACTTTGAAGTTGTAGATAATTTCGTCTATTTAGGAACCAGCATTAACACCACCAACAGTGTCAGCCTATGAATCGAACACAGGATTACTCTTGCCAACAGGGGCTACTTTGGACTGAGTAGGCAATTGAAAAGTCAAGTCCTCTCTCGACGAACAAAAGCTAAACTCTATAAGTCGCTCTTAATTCCCGTCCTGCTATATGGTGCAGGTGCTTGGACGATGACAACAGCCGATGGGTTGACCTTAAGAGTTTTCGAGAGAAAGGTTCTGCGAAAGATTTATGGTCCTTTGCGCATTGGCCACGGCGAATATCGCATTCGATGGAACGGTGAGCTGTACGAGTTATACGACGACATTAACAATGTTCAGCGAATTAAAGACAGCGGCTACGCTGTCCGGATGGATGAAAACACTCCAGCTCTGAAAGTATTCGACGCAGTACCCGCTGCGGGAAGCAGAGGAAAAGGAAGACCTCCACTCCGTTGGAAGGATCAAGTGGAGAAGGAACTCGCTTCGCTTGGAATATCCAATCGGCGCCACGTAGCGAAGAGAAGAAACGACTGGCGCGCTGTTGTCGACTCGGCTATAATCGCGTAAGCGGTGTCTACGCCAGTAAAAAAGAAGAAGAATTAGAGGATTCATTGTGTTCATTAATTACATTCGTGACGCAGTTTGGTTCAATCATTTTTTTATCTCAACTTCAGCGTAAGATTCTGAAACTTTTATTTGCTCAGGATTACTTTTATGGTTTTCCTCTAAAACGTTTTCAAAGCAGGGTAAAAATTAATATCAAGTTTGTTATTAACTAAGCTTCGAATAAGTTGAGACTGAAGCTTGGTTAAGTTTGCGTCGGTGGTAAGTGATATTACTTCACATGTCTTTGCACGAAAGATGGACGGATTCGGTTCCCTTCAAGGCAAACGCAAATCATCAGCAGTCCACACATCGAGTTCTGCCAAATCTGCTATTCTCCGCCGCTTCGCTTTCTCTGAGCACTCTACCAGACTTAATCTAGGTCGTAGGAAAAGTACGTATAAAACAAACACCTGATAAAAGTGAGAAAATGATAAAATGATCCATAAAATTAATAAAAACCAAAGCTCAAGTATTATATATTAATTATTAATAAATATAATTAAATAATATTAATAAATATTAGGTATTAATGACAAAAAAACATAAAAAATAATATAATATACTCGTTTATATATATACTTAAGTGCAGAATATTTTGAAAAATATCACAAAGAGAGGTGCAAAGGGTTGCAGCTGAAGTCAAAAACACGGACTTAGAAAACATTAACCAATATAAACAAGGATCACAACTTTTTTTATTACTTGGTTCGATGTATAAACAATAGCTTTAAAACAGTATATTATTACAGAAAAATCACTTTGTTATATAACATATGCCTTTTTTCTCAATATTCATTTTAGTTTACGGTGGTATAACACGATGTTATATAGGGTATTCACAAAGTGTCATAGTGTGTCATATCGTCATATTGTCATATTTTTTTATGACTGTCATACCAACACTGTTGTTGTTTCACTTGCAAAATTAAAATATGACTGATACAACACTGCGTGGTTTGTTTCTTGAGTTCGCTATTCTATCAGCTGTACTTGTTTACTTTCTTATTATTGGTGTTTAAGTATTTGAGATTAATAAATTTAATAAATTTCGTTATTAATATAGAAGGAAACCATGATATTCAGGTAAATTAAGTGGAATATAAGTGAAATAAATGAACCCGATACATAAGTGGAATGCGGCAGAAGAAAAAGCGCTTGTGGAGTTCCTAATGGAAAATAGAAGTTTCGAAGTTTGTCATTTTAATTTAAAACCCAAAACAAATATTTTTTTTAAGAAACCAACGGCTCAAAGCTTTTATGGTCGTTTCATCGAAGACACGCAGATGACGGTAGGATGGAAAGTAGTGCACGCAAAAGTACGCAATATGCGCACTAATTATAACAAAGCAAAGGAGTGGGAAGGGTTTAAATGTGACCATTATTTTTTTCTATAAATACTTTAAGAAAAATGTGTCTTTTCTATGAAGAGTTGGACGATATTTTCGGCAACACATTAAATTGTTCTGCAGTAGTGGAAGAAAGTTTGGTGACGCAGTTAGAAAGCGAATCTACAAGTCCATCGGGAGCAGAATGTGTGGTTGAAGCGAGCAGTTCAGTTGAAGCTGAAGAATTACAAAGTCCTGCGTTGAACGACAATGTGTGCACTCGAAGGCAGAAAGGAATATATTCCAAAACTGCCTTGTCATATATTTTGCAGGTTTATGGCGAGATCGCAAAAATACGGCAGCAAAAGCTTAAGATGGATGTTGCAGCAAGGGAAAGGGAAATGTCAATCAAAAAGAAAAAACAGAATTAGGTAAAAAGAAAAAGAAATAGAATTAAAAAAGAGAAATTAATGTCAAATTATAAATTGAAAAAATGAAATTACAAATGCAGGAGAGGTTGGCAATGGAAGAGCTTAGGCTAAAATATAAATAATTTCACAATGCACTACGTTTTTAGTTCACTTTTGTTATGATTTTATTTTTATTATTATGTGTTTTAGTTTTTAAATTAAGTTTTTATGTTATAAGTTTTGTTGTGATATTTACAGTTAGTACAGTACAGTTTTGAAGAATATAAAAATGAAATGATAAATGTACCTAATCCAAAATAAAAGAACCAAAATCAAAAATATAGTTGGATTATAATTAAGAAAAATAATCATTCATTTTTGTTAACTTGTATATATATATAACGAAGCAAGCAATTTCTCATATTATTTTCTGACGATAAAGCGAATTGAGGCATCAAAACTTCATTGCGGTTTTCATTATCTATATCGAAACTGATTAACATGTTGTGACAAATACAACTCACCATAATCCAGTCATTGCATTCCTTCTTATTTGACGTTGAAAGCATTCTAAATTTAAGCTCCTTTAAACTACCGAATTTCTCTTTCAAAAGACCAAAACAATTCTCAATTCGTACACGGTATTTGGAAAAATACGCGTTGACTGAATCCCTTTCTTCTTTTCTATGTTCAACACTGTTTTGCCGGAAGGGCGTTATTAAATATGGTTTCAGTGGATAGGCACTATCTACCGCGACCCACTGTGATGTCGACGAGAATCGTTCCGGATGCTTTGCTAGTGAACAATTTGAAAATATTTTCGCGTCATGTGCACTGCCTTTGTAACCAATCATCACCTGTCTTATGCGCAATTTATAGTCACAAATCGCTTGTAGTTTTACAGAATATTGACGTTTACGCGAATAGTAAATTTTATGCTGTATAACTGGCTTCAACTAATTTTATTTCGGAACCATCGAACCCACCTGGTATTTCTTTCGCAGTTGCGGACACAATTTCCAGTCTTTCTCTTTCATTGGGCCAGTATAAAAACTCATTTTTTAATCGCAATATGGCTTTAAAAATTCGTTGCGTTACATTTTTAATAGTGCCTCCATCGCCCATACCAAATAAGGAAGCCACTTTGCGAACAGATTGTCCGTCGCCGGAAGATCCCAACCGATACAGCACTATTTTGAGTTGCAGTTCGATTGGAAGTTGTGAAGCACTTGAACTTGTCTTAAAAACAGCGTCATTTTTAATTAATTCTAAGATAAGTTCGCATTCCTCCGGGCGAACACGAAGCATCTGATTGAATCTGCTTTCGTCAAGATTCCTTAGCACATTTCGCTGCCAACTGGAACATTTTCGTAAGCCGAAATGAACGCTTCAACAGCTCATGCTGATCAAAAAACTTTTAACAGCTTCGTCTTCTTCGTCACCTGGCAAAGTATAAATATTTGTATTTAATGAAGAAATGTATGCAAATACTCACTTGATTCAACTCCTAATAGAGCCAATGCATGATTTTCACATAAAGAAGCTATAATTTTATTTTTCTGACTTTCTCGTGGCATTTCTGTCTTCTTAATTTTTCACTATCAGCTGATTAAGTGTACAAATATGACAAAATATGACATACAACAGTTAAGGGTGCTCACAAGTGTCGTGTTTTTTAAGAATGTTAAAATATGACATAAGACATTCAACAAAACTTGTGAACTGCCTAATTGCATTTTTATTATAAGAGATGGTTTTTAAGCTATTTTCACTGCACAGTCCGCGCGTTTCTGTTGTCTCACTTTTCTCGCTTTTTGTCACGTGTACGAATGGAGTAGAGTAAAAATGTATTTACCGTTAGTTTTATACAAACAGTGGTAAACTTCAAACTTTTTTATGTTTGGCCTAACGTTTAATATTCATACACATTCAAACAATAAATTAACCATTTGTGTTAATCACCGAGTGGTCTCGCTGCTACTAATATTCTTGTTGTTAAAGTATCACATTGACAAACATGTCTTTGAGGTTATGTAGAGTTAAATTAAAATTAAATAAACAGCGACAAGTAAAAGAAGACTGTGTAACGTTTGTGTTATTTTAATTAATGAGAAACAGCCTAAACATAGTTGTTCAGAATGGTGTTTGCCTAATATGTTGAGAATATCCGGAAGGCAAATGGCTCGTGCTTTTCTTCTTTTTCCATTAGGTTCTTTCATTTGTCCAGAAAGATAAATGGCATAGTGCCAAATGTTGTGATTCCAGGATATAAGAGTGTAAAAATCATGGATGTGTGAACAAATGACAAATTTTTATTTTCAATTTGTATTCAATATTTTTATGGCCAATCTCGATATATGTATATGTGCAGACAGGCAATTGGCCCCCGTCGTCCACCCATGGGTTCTTTTAACTGGAGCATCATCTTCCAACAAATGACGTGACCCAGCGAATTTGTTGAATTTTTTAGCTCTTAACAATTTCCTTGTCGCCGTAAGGCTTAAACATTTCCTACCTTCCTCAATATTCATCGCTCATTCGGGTGGCTCTAAAGATCTTTCGGGGAACATGCATCCTGCTCCCGCGAAATACAAAGTTCACTCAAAGTACTCATTCAAATTTATAGTTGTCAACAGTGACGTAGTTCCTAAGTCGCGAGTTTTCTTTCTGTGTGGCCTCTAGCTAAATTCTCTTGTTCTAGCCCACTACACAGCCAACCTCTTTCAATTATTATTCTAGGATGGAAAAGGCTATGCTGACCGCCCTATTGTTGAGAGCTACGATATCAGTATCATCTGCTTACCACAGTAGCATTCTACTTTGAGTGCCATTGCAATTCAGATTAGCGTACCATATCTTTTTTTCGGCGCTATTTTGCAGAAAACGCACGAAAGAATTTTACTTGGAGTTGCTGGTTGTGCTCAGAACCATTCTGTACAACGTTTGACTTGAGCGAAGTATAAAATATCAATTTCTTTTATTTTCATAGGTGCATATTTTATGTGTTTCGGAGGTAATTTGTAACATATTCTTCCCACACTTTACGGAAACAATTGTAAACCCAAGCTAAAAAGCATATTTCGTACGAAAGCTACGAATCTACACTAATATAAAAATTTTACACTAATAAATCCTCGCATTTTGTTTTTTTACAAATGTTTTCTGCACTTAATTTAGCATCAAATAGCTTGTATAGAAGTAGATAAATATGCGAATTTAGTAGTAGAAATCATCATCGCTACTCTTATACATATTCTATTAAGTACCAGCAATCTTAACACTTAATTGTATACAACAATACTATAACATTGTTTAAAATTAGATGTATGCTTGCTTTAAGTCTGAGCGTCTGCAATCGCCAAACCGGTTTTGTCAATTTAAGTGACTTTGATAACGCACTCTTATCATACTTGCATAGGCATACCTACATTAATATAAATGCAGAGAATTAGAACATGTACCACTCAGCTGATCTTTATACGAGTACCATAGCCACCGTACTTGGGGTAAAAAAAAGCTGTAAAGGTTAGGTTAGGTTAATCAACTTGTTAGAGATGTTAATTTCAGCCAGTCGCATTTGAATGTCGCGGTAACCGCAAGCGCACGCAAATAAATAGAATTAAATTATATATGAAACAATTAAATTCGTTGTTTTCCTTTCAAACATTAAAAGGGCAATAAAAAAGCTATTGTCCCCCAAACATTTTGGTGACCCCGTCGTGATCACGGAATAACATTGGCGTAGTAATAATTTCGTAATTTTTGGCAAATTTATTTAAAATTTTACGGTCGTTAACGCAAAAAAAATGGCACCCAAGAAAATGGAATCAGCTGAAACCAAGAAGAAGCTGGATTCTTTTCTCCAACAAGTCACACTACTCAACAATACGTTGGCTTTCGATGTCTTGCGTGAATTCGACGAAGCTGCAGTGGAGGTACGTATCGAACAAGTGGATAGGCTGGAAAAAAGGTTCGATGCTCTCTACACGCAACTAGAGGACAGCGATGTTGATGTCTTTTAGCGGAATTTACCAACCACTATATCGAGGTAAAAACCAAGCTGACACGTCAGCGGCACGCTTGTGGAGCTTCCGAAGCTCACAGCTGTACGACGCGTCTGTTTGCTGGCGATCAAACTTCAATTATTGCCTCTCAGCCAAAGCAGAGGTTACCGGTCTTGCAAGTTCCAACATTCAACGGTAAATTTCGGATTGGCCAGATTTTTTCTCGATGTTCAACACGGTTGTACATCAGGACGTAGATTTAACAAGAATAGAGAATTTCCAGCACCTTCGGTCAAGTCTACGTGATGCAGCGTTGGATACCATTCGTTAGAGATAAATGAACAAAATTATGATAAGGCTATTGATTTTCTAAAAGCTAGATTTAATAATAAACGCTTGAATTTCCAGGCTCATATCAGAGATATTTTTCAGCTCAAGGGGGTAGAGGGTGATAAGTTGCCAAACTTCGAGAATTCAGCGATACCATAAATGCTCACTTGTGGGCGTTGCAAACTATGGAAACGAAGGAACAGATTGCTGACTGCTTACTCATTCAACTAGTGTCTCAAAATTTCGACGTCAAATCTCGATCGAAATGGGAGGAACAAACACCTGTAAGCGAAATACCTACTCGGAATACAATGGCTAGATTTTTGGAACAACGCTGCCAGCAACTGGAAAATGTAGAGAACGTCCTTGGACTGCTAGAAAAACAGGTAGGCAAGAAATTGTCAAATCACATCAGTCGTAAGGTGTTTTTAACGGCAGCTGTAGCTGGATGCAAATTGTGCAGTTCTAGTGAACACAAAATCGCCAGGTGCAAACAGTTTCTGGGCCGTTCTCCCATAATGCGCTATAAAGAAGCAAAGCGGTTAAACCTATGCTTGAATTGCTTTCGAGTCGGGCACTTAAAGACTGCAAGTTCGGACACTGTAGACATTGCACGTCGAAGCATCACAGTCTGCTTCATCAAGACACAAATTCTTTTCCTACTTCACAACCAATGGCTTCTGATAAACCACCAGTTTAGTATTTTTAAGTTAGATACCGTCACCTATGGAACGAAGCCAGAGTCTTTTCTAGCCATTCGTTCAATGCAGCTTGGCCGCAATGAAGCTCATATTTATGCCGTTCAAGCCGAAACGATAAAGTATGGATTTTATGTGGATGACATGATTACCGGTGCAGGCTCAGTGGCCGAAGCAATTTTGGTATTAAATGAGACTAAAAGGTGTTTGCCTCTCGGAAACTTTCACTTGAGGAAATGGTGTTTGAGTGATAATCGAGTCTGAATTGATATTGAGGATAACGACAAACAGGACTTCAACGACGGTGCAAACATAACAAAGACACTTGGATTAGTTTGGGATGCAAAGTTGGACGTATTCATATTTTCCTTTTCACCCTTCGGAAAACCGGCTAAGGTAATTAAACGCACACCTTTCGCCAGGCTTTACTACCCTCTTGGTTTGATCGGACCTTTGGTAGCCAAAGCCAAAATATTCTTGCAGCATTTGTGGATAGAGAAGCTACATTGGGACGAAAACCCACCTCAAGCAATTCAAACAGAAATATGCAATCAATACAAACTAATTCCTCATTTTAGTTTTGACCGATACTTGCTGATGCCAGAAGCTGAAGTACAACTACATACGCGCTGAAAGAGGCGGACACATCCAAACCAATCTTCTCTGCTCCAAACATCACGTAGCTCCACTAAAACCTCTAACGGTACTGAGGCTTAAGCTGAGAGGTGCATTGCTGCTGGCTGAATTAATCGCAAAGGTAATCAATTCAACGCATTTCAAAGCAACAGGGGTATTTTGCTGGTCTGACTCCACAACAGTGCTAACATGGTTGCGTAGTGAACTAGCTAATTTCAACGTTTTTGTCGCAAACCGCATTAACAGCATTCAAACTCTCACAACAGGTATGGTTTGGAGCCATGTTCCAACAGATTCCAACCCAGCGGACGTTCTTTCATTAGGAGCTAGCCCTAAGGAACTATTAAACATGGATTTATGGAAATACGGTCCCCTTAATCTGGGTGGTGATCAATCTAACTGCCCTAAATCTCCTCTCCTACCAACAAAGGACTTGCATGAGGTCCGAAAGCGTGCATTTGTATTTGATTCTACTTTAGAGCTGTTGTGTTTGTTAACTCATTTTAACAACTCCAGAGAGTATATGCATATATTTATCGATTTTCCAGAAGAGCTGCAATGAAATTTTCACTCAAAGTAAGGGAATTACAGGACGGAGCCTTTATACTTATACGAATGATTCAAAGGCCGCATCTTCGAGATGAATACAAAACACTCGAATCCAAAGAGGCCATTAAGTCTTCATCTGAAATTCGTTCACTCGTTCCCTTTCACGACAAGCGCGGTTTGCTTCGACTTGGTGGAAGACTTCAGTATTCAAATTTGGATTTTTCATCGAAACACCCAATTATTTTGCCAAAACGTCACCCAGTGGCTAACGCAATCATCAGCAGTTTTCATAGAAAACTTTTACACGCGTGACCTTAATCGCTATTAGCATCTATTCGTCTATAGTATTGGCCTATTGGCGTGCGTAAAACCGTAAGTCGAATTATTAACAAATGCGTTCGTTGTTTTCACGTCAAGCCTAAGCTTATGGAACATTTAATGGGAAATTTACCATCGGAACGGGAAAAATGCAATCGAGCATTCCTAACTACTGGAGTGGACTTTTGTGGGCCATTTTTCTTCAAATCGGACGTACGCAACAGGGCTCCAATTAAATGCTACATTTGCATCTTTATTTGTTTCGCCACCAAGGCCGTTCATTTGGAGCTGGTAAAGGATTTGGCAACCTCTTCATTCCTCGCAGCCCTTAAGAGATTTATTTGTACGCGTGACAGACTTCAAACTATATGGTCGGACAATGCCGCCAATTTTATTGGAGCCAAAAGTGAGCTATCAGAACTGTAAAAACTATTTTTGAGCCAAGAGCTTTCGAAAGTAATTCAAGAGCAGTGTGCGAGCGATTAAATTAAATGGAAGTTGATACCCCAGTTAAAACGGCCAAATATCATTTTTATAGAGTTGTGAAACTTTCTAAATTAAGATTTGATGAGCTTCGCACACTTGTGTGCCAGATATCCGCAATTATAAATTCGCGGCCTTTATGTCCCATTACGGAGAGTCCTGACAATCTTCAGGTTATTCCCCCCGCGCACTTTCTCATTGGCGCACCCTTTAAATCCGTGGTAGAACCTGACATCACTTCTCTCAATATTAGTCATCTTAGCAGATGGCAGAATATCTATCTCTTCTGCAACAACGCCATAAATAGCACTCATCTGCGTCGAATCTCAAGCTCGGGGACGTGGTTTTGATGAAGGACGGAAACAATCCCCCACTGAAGTGGCCTTTAGCTAGAGTCATAGAAACCATTTTCGGAAAGGACCAGGTGGTGCGAGTAGTAGTTCTAAAGACACCAAATGGCGTATACAAGCGAGCTGTTTCAAAGATGTGTCTCCTACCAATTGATGATAATATCTTGAAAGCCTAAACCTTTTAACGGACGGAGTATGTTTAGGAGCAGATACATAGTTTATGTGCGAATTTAGTAGTAGAAATCATTATCGCTACTCTTATACATATTCTATTAAGTACCAGCAATCTTAGCACTTAATTGTATACAACAACACTATAACATTGTGTTTAAATGAGTTAAGCATCCCCCCACTCTACCCAGAAAAACTGGCACACACTTATAAACCTCCGCTCAATACTATCATAGTCGATGACACCACGCTCGTACACAACACAACTCACCACACTACATAAACCCAATCAACAAAAAAGATGGGCAACGGGAAAGTAGACTCACTTCGTTACATACAGTTCGCAAATCGACATACGCTTTTTCTTCACCGATCTCGCGCTGCAATTAACTCTCGCACATTAAATCGGATCAATCCTGCACTAGCGTTCAACATTTGTTTTTGATATATGCACGTTGAGTCACGTCGATACCAGCTTCCGGTTATTTACTTCGTGGTACATCGATCCTGTGCACATGTTAACATCGGCATCCGCATTTTTAATAACTTAAAAAAACGTTAACTTGTATAAAAGACATTTGTATATTAAATAAACTTTAAATTTAAACGATTGTTCATTTTAAATAAGTTGGCGTTTTCTTTGGCGATCATAAAAGTGGTTTGTACTCCCGTTTGCATATTTAAGCAACACTCTTAAACACATTGTTTAAAATTAGATGTATGCTTGCTTTAAGTCTGAGCGCCTGCAATCGCCGAACCGGTTTTGTCCATTTGAGTGACTTTGATAACGCACTCTAATCATACTTGCATAGGCATACCTACATTTATGTAAATGCAGAGAATTAGAACATGTACCACTATCTCAGCTAATCTTTATACCGTAGCCACCGTACATGAGGTAAAAGAAAGCTGTAGG
Organism: Bactrocera correcta; assembly: GCA_027475135.1. Classification (NCBI taxonomy): domain Eukaryota; kingdom Metazoa; phylum Arthropoda; class Insecta; order Diptera; family Tephritidae; genus Bactrocera; species Bactrocera correcta. The sequence continues at coordinate 84,615,834 of CM050323.1, read as the reverse complement.
TTAATCAACTTGTTAGAGCCGGTAATTTCAGCCAGTCGCAATTGAATGTCGCGGTAACCGCATGCGCACGCAAATAAATAGAATTAAATAATATATGAAATAATTAAATTCGTTGTTTTTCTTTCAAACCTTAAAAGGCCAATAAAAAATCTTATTGTCCCCCAAACGTAGCTTAAAAACACAGTATACAATATACATTACCTGATAAGGCGAAAGCCATGGACAAAAGCTTGTTTAGGTTAGGCGTAAGTATCTAGTTTAAAAACGTATGAATTTGTAATTAGGATTTTGCTTAGAGTGCACAACAGGTTAATCTTAAGTTGTTAGTGGACATTTTGTATTAAAACGGCACACTCTAGTTCATGTTCATATTTTTTCCCAATAAGTTATTACAACATATTGAACTTTTGGAAGAAATGTCGAAATCGATAATAACACAATTTATTATTTAATGTATATGTGTATACAAACTTCGGAAATCGTATTAAATAACATTTCTGTAAAAAATAAATAAACTGTTATTAATTTTTTGCAATTAACTATGGTCTCATACTATGCGATTTACGTAATACAATTGCATTTAGGCGACAGCAAAGCTTATCAGATAATCTTCCAAACCAATGCTTTGTCTGTAAACAAGGCCATATAAAACTCTGTGTTAAAGCCAGATGATGAAATGCCGTTAACCCAGATGTTCGTGCCAGCTAACAAGACGTAGTTGAATAATGTACTGAAATACGATGACTCATGCATCCGAAACTTATAATTGTGGTTTAAGAAAAAGACAGGGTAAGCAAATTAAATATTATACAGTTTTTTAGTTATTTATTATATTTGAAGCGATCAATAAGCATATTATAGGGTAATCGCCACATATGCTCTAATATACAAGTACAATATGCGTGTTTAAATAAACACATACTCTTAAGTAACAGTGCGTATTAGTAACTCCCCAGTTCAACGGGACTCACATGACATGTACCGATGAAAGACCAAATGCTCGAAATTAATTTCTTGATTACAATAATCGAACTACTTGTAATTAAATAGTTGCAAATAGCAGCAACAAAAGATTTAATGGAAGTTGGAAAAATCCAATTCAGACAGAAGTTATTTTGCAAAGCGCATTGTGGTATGACATAATAACGACATGATTTGTGTGAATTATATTGAGATCACTCTATTTGATGGTGATTTATTTGGTGCCAATGTAGTGGTTTTATAGAATGGCAAGCCACTCAGCAGCTACTACACAGCATTTCAGGTTTTGTGTACATACGTTTGTATTTTGTGCATAATAAAATTAAGCCAAATATGAATTAATTAGTGATTTATTTAAACAATTGGTATAATTATAATTTTGACTAATACGATAATTAAAATCTTACAGTATTGGTAAAACATTTATTTATATATGCAGCTAATCTCTTTTAAAGCAGTCTTTATTTGTTTATTTGTCAAAACACTTGTAGAAGTAGTTACCGCCCTGTAATGACAATTAATTTATTCTCTCGAACTAATTGATTTGAGATTATATATTTTTCATAAACTTTGTAAAGCTTATGGAAAATACACGAAGTGATATCTATATTCTAAACAGTAGAGGGTTAACTATTAACGTTTTTGCTTCATTATTAAGTTGTATTTTTTTTTTATTTTTTTTTTTATTTTTTTTTTTTTGTTTTGACGGTAAGAGGGTGGAAAATGCCTTCCGCATCACCGGTGCTGTCGTCACAGCAGCGGTATGTGCCACTTGCAGGTCACTAGAAACCCCCCCTCTAAGGAACCGTCGCCCACCCTGGGACCGCTATTGCATTACTTCAGGGTGGCGTTCCATTTTTCTCATTGAGAGATTTACATCTGTGCACCTGCGTCCAGGTCCCGCTTTTTGCTGCGTAGCAAGAGTGCAGCGAATTTCTTGATAATCCCCCTGTTTGCTTCACTCTCCAACATGATGCTGACTAGATTGTCCGCGTTTATTGGGCCAACCAGGTCCTCTACGCCGGTGCGTTCTCCTTGCCAGTGCACATATTCGAAGAATGTGTGTTCAGCGTCGTCTTCTATCGCGTCGTTGTATGGACATGACGGCTCTTTGACTTTTCCCATTCTGTGGAGGTACTTTCTGAAGTACCCGTGCCCGGATAACAGCTGGGTTGTGTAAAAATCTACCTCTCCGAATTTTCGGCCTGTCCATGAGTCTAGATCTTTTATAAGCCTGGCCGTCCATCTGCCGCTGCTTTCAGTGTCCCATCTTTGTTACCATGTTATTATTGTTTCTTTTTTTATTTGTTCTATTGCGCTCTTGTTGTTATCGGATGACTGCTTTAGCTCCCACAGCGTTTTCCTTTGGTATGCTAGAAGGTCAATTGAGTCATTTCCGCTTATAACTAAAATTGCATCACCGGACACTGTTCGGTAGGCTGATGCAACTCTGAAGGCTGCAGTGCGGTGCACTCTGGCCGCTACCTTTCGCCGGTTTTCCTTTTTGAGCGTATCTGCCCATATCTCAGCTCCGTATAATAAAACGCTGATTGTTGTCGACATTAGGAGCTTTCTTTTTTCTTGACTAGGGCCTCCTATGTTGGCCATTAGTCGACTGAGTTGAGAGGTGATCTTCGCTGCCTTTCCTGCGGCATGCTGGATTTGTACTCAGAAGGTTAGTCTGGGGTCCAGTCTAACGCCCAGGTTAACTACCTGCTTTTTTTGTCCTGAGGATATCCGTAGTCGTGTGCATGCTTATCTCGAGAGGTATGTGCTTGTTTGTTAGCAACAGTAGCTCTGTTTTCTCCGTAGCGACCCTGGAGGCTGTGTGAGTCGAGCCATGCTTGCGTCCGTATCATGACCTGGTTCAGCTTTCTTTGCGCTTCTTCCGTATCCTTTGCTGTGATTACTGCTGCGATGTCGTCCGCGTAGCCTATTAAATACGAGTCATCTGGCATCTCTAGTTTTAATATAGCGTCATAGCTGATGTTCCACAAGTCTGGTCCGAGGATGGATCCTTGTGCTGCTCCTGACGTAATCGCTATTTGTCGTGATCTCTCTTTAGTTTCGTATAGCAGTTTCCTGTTGCTAAGGTAGCTCCGCACCACGGCCCTTAGGTAGTCGGGTACCTTAAAGCTTTTCTTGAGAGCGTCGATCATATCTACTCATCTAGCGCTGTTTAAGGCGTTTCGGACATCTAGAGTCGCCAGCAACACTATTCTTTTGTATTTATGCCATCTACGCTGTGCGGCTTCTACGCTTCCAATGACACATTTTATTGCTCCTATGGTTGATCTGCCGGGTCTAAAGCCATGTTGTCTAGGGGACAGTCCTCCCGCTTCGTTAATGGCCGCTTCAAGTCTGGGTTTAAGCAAGGTTTCATATAGCTTTCCCGCTGTGTCAAGCATACACAATGGGCGGTATGTTGATGGCGAATTGGGGTCTCCTTTTCCCTTACTGATTAGCACCAGCCGTTGCTTTTTCCACGGTTCAGGGAATATTCTGGCCTTTTAAAGGGAGGCGTTGTACATGTTTAGTAGTACTGCCGGGCGCTCTGCAGCGATTATTTTAAGAATTTCGGATGGGATCCCGTCTGGTCCGGGTGCTTTGTTGGCCTTGAGCTTGGCAGTGGCTAGTTGCAGCTCTTCGAGGGTAAACTGGGGGATTTGCGTCGATCCTAAAATGTATTCTGGTCGCTAGCCCTTGTTTCGTGTGTGAGGAATAGTGCGTTCACAATGTTATCCATTTTCGCAGCGTTTAGGTCAGGTGGCTTTACTCGAGCCCGAGTTTCTTCATCACTATTTTGTGCCCGAGTCCCCAGGGGTTTCTGTTTATATCCTCGCGTAGTTCCTCCCAATTTTTCTTTTTGCTGTCGTCGATGGCATGCTCCAGCTCCTTTTTTGCTAATTTGTATTGATCAGCTTCTTGAGTTGCGGCTCCTCCGCGCCTGGATCTCGTGTAGGATCTGCGAAGGCGGAGGCATGGCCGTCTGAGTTGGGCTATATTTTCAGTCCACCAGTAAACTGCTGCTTTATGTTTGCTGTGGGAGGTTTTGGGCATTGCTTTTTGACAGGCTCTTGTTATGTTCACCATTGTGTGCTCGACGGTTTTTCTTGCAATTGTGGGGGAGTTGCTAGATAGGTTTTGGTCATCTATTGCGGAGATTAATTTCGGAGTATCTAGTTTCGCGATGTTCCACTTTCGTTTTCTAGTTGTTTTTCTGTGCTGGTCAGCGTTTGTTCCCGTGTCGATCATAAATGAAATGTAGTGATGATCGCTGCCAGTGTAAACCTCCAGGACTTTCCAGTTCTTTATTGAGCCTGCCATGCGTTCTGTTGATAGGGTAATGTCAGTAACGTCAGTTGTATTACAGGGTAATATAATAATATAATTGAATTAAATATAACTGAGTAATTATTTTTTTATCTCTTTTTTTAAAAGCACAACTGAATCTCTAGGTTTTGCTTCTTTTTTATTTTAATTTTTTTCATTCTAACCACTTCAAAAAAATCAAAATCTAGTAAACTTCTGAAATTTATTTGCTTACTTACTTAGGTATCCACACAAATTTTAGAAGTCGATATATAGTGAGACAAGAAAAAAATTGTTCATAAATATTTATTTTTTTCGCCTTTAAATGGAGCAGAAATCTCAGTTTGGGAAGAAAAAATCACAAGGAGTCATATCTGGTGATAAGATGGTTGGTGGTATTCATAATCTCGGCAATGAATTGTTCATCCACGAATCCGCCCGTTGTCGATGGATGTTTGCACGCAAGCGTCTCAATAACTCATTATTGACCTTCCTCCGGAACAAATTCATGATCCACCAAACAAATATTGAAAATAACAATGAGCATCATCCTGATTTGGCGTGGATGATTGCTGACTTGTTTGCATGTCAAACTCATAAAACCATGACTCAGAGGCAGTTATAAAGCACTCCATAAATCTGGGATCGGAATTCGCATGATCTATCGGTCCTGATTTTGAAAAGGGGCATATATTCAAAGATCTCTCGACCGTCTTTGAAGTTTTGAGAAAGAAAAAAATTTCAATTATTTAAATAGGATTTACCCGGGAAATTTATTTTCTATTTCCGGATGGTGTAAAGTTATTTCAAACTATTTTATATTCAGTTGATGGCAGCTTACAACCCCTGCCAAAATATTTATACCAAATAATGTTCTTTACCTCAATTATCTACTTGAAATTGCTCATTTACTTTATTAATCATCCGAAACTTCGTGAACTGCTAAGGATTTCTAATTTTTAATAAAAATCTTTTCCCGTAAAAAAAATTTTCTTCGATTTATTATTATTGGTAGAGAAATAATTTGAATAGTCTGACAGTGATCACTAAATTAGCAGTTCGTATAAATGAGAAACAATTTGTGAAGTTTGAGGTATGCGTTATTTAAAGATGCCTGAAAGCATAAACCTGTGGTATGCCAGCCATGTGTTAAGGTAAGGGAGTTGATGAAGTTAAAAACCTGAAAATGCGTCTATCGATTGTCTTAACTTACCATATTCACTAACAAATCATAGCTTTTCATCAGTACTTTCGTCGCGTTATTTTTATATAGAGTCTGAGCCTATTGCCCGTCAACCAACTATTCATTTTGGCCTCAACGGATAAGTTATTAGAACATTTGTAATTAGTGTTTAACCAAATGTCAAGTGATAATATATCAGGTAAAGATTAATATAAAAATGTGATGGAAGGGAACGAGCCTTTTTTTCTGTTTGGTTGCCGTAATACCTGTCAAAAATATTCAATAACCTTACAGTCGTTGAACAAAAAATATGATATTTTTTCATTGTGTTGGAAATGTCAATTTTTGTTTTGATTTGCGGAATACATTTTTATAAATGTATTCACCAGATTTGATTACTATTTATTTTCATATCAAAGGCTTTTTCTTATTCGTAGCACATTGGCTTTGGCCCAATAATTTTGTTCTCTTATTAAATCAAAACTAATTTTTCTTTTAATACATATTCATATACAGGAATAATTTAATTAAATTGTTAAAATTTTCAGATGTTTTATTATCTGTCAAATCTTCATTTTTTAGGTTGGCAACACAAAGCAAATCTTAAGTAAAAATATTTGAAAATCGTTATACAAAAAAGATTTTGGTTGAATTGCCTCAACTTCAATTTAACTGAGTGGCGTGGAAACCCGTATTAGTGGTATAAATAATATTGGGTTTGAAATGAGCCTTTATTTTTTTATGAATCAGTAAATTAACCTACTAATGTTAAATAGATTATTAATTTAATTAAGTATTATCTTCTGTGTTTGTTTGAATATTTCTAATTTAGTTTGTAAGAAAAGTGAGCGTTGTTACCTCGCTTATGGCGACTACACCGGTTTTTTCACCGTTTGAAGGTTTGAAAACAAGCCGTTCTACTAGTTTATTACCACTTTTGATTGAAAAAATTATACCCTGTAATTTTAAATTATGCCCTTCAATACTTACATCGTGGTTGCAACTTAAACATCCGTGCGTATGTATAAATATTGTAATTAAATTTTTCCACATATTACCACTTGTCCGTCCAAATTTCTAACCTTTCTTGCGCTTGCTTAACCTTCTAACAACTAAAATCGTGGACAGAAAAGATTGGGAATTTTTTTAGGATAATTAGGATTTTTTTTTCATTTTTGTGTGCTCAAATTTGGGAATAATTGAAGCCCCCTGAAGAAAAACAAAGAAGAATTTCAATAACTCGGAGAATTCATATAACAAAGTTTACCCATTTTTGTGATGATAGCCAATAAAACAGTATTTTGGAATAAAGCAGCATAGTTTTAGTTTACATATGAAACAAAAACACTGGGTTTCTAACTTTGGCACAATTTACATTTTCTTTTTCTACCATTTTTAGAAAGCCAAATTGGAAAGTGATAACACTGATCAAAGCGGGCATTCGCGACTGAATGTTCTGTTCTTTTTCCCACATTTAGTTCCTTTCCTACAGGACGATGTAGTTTGTAAGCGACAAGGTCAGCAGCAATTTCTTCACGGAACTCAGGCAACCTTAACAGCATCTATATCTACGAAATGGTAAAAAAGCCGTATCATCAGATTTCGAGTCTTTGCGTGGATATGGTAATGACCCCTAAGTCCATCGATTATGTCTATTCCCTCCTTTTGGCTATTATATTCCCTTATAATTTTGAGGCAATCCGCTTCAATAGGCTGCTTTTATTTCCGATCGTAGCGTACAACTTTGGCCGATTGCTCGCTTTAATTTTCTCTTTTAAATATCTGGACGTCTACGTAAGTTGATGCCAATCGAACTGTCCTGTTACCTCAAAACCGTGTTAATATCGATACCATAGGCAGTACCCACGTACTCAATTGAGAAGCCTTTTTTCGTTTTTTACATCCTTATCCAAGGGAAGTTTGCATTTTGTGTAAATAAATCAGTTGCTTCATTCATTTTCCGAATACACGCTGAAATAGCATATAATCGGGGCCGTCGAATTAATTGTCACTGTTAAAATCACTAACATTCTCGTCTATTTCAACTGATTCTATTAACTGGATCAACTCTTTATCACTAAGTTTACTTAGATTAAATTTCTTGCCATCTCTGTGCTCCATTTTTTTTAAAATAAAAGTAAAAAAATACTATCAAAGAAATACCTAAGAAAAATTTCGCGGAAACAGGCAATGCTGAGGCGGTCTTCGTGTTTGTGTTCTTAAAACTAGAAATACTTTTAGTTTTGTTAAAAAGTATATAAGCTTAAAACAAATTAACTTACTTATTCACAAAAAAATTGTTCCGTATGAATATTTTGCTCCTCGACATTGCTATGGAAGAAAGTTATTTTTTCCGAATATTAAAAACCACATACAAGTACAAACACTTGTACAAGTAAAGTTTACATACCTTGCAAAGTGCTCACCAATCTTGACATAAATCTTTTATGGCAGCAGTGAATTAAAAGTTGCAGTGTTTGAAAATCAGGCAAACAAAATTATCAAACACACTAAACATAAAGACAGCAGCTTATTTTTTGTTAATTTAATGAGATTTGTTACAGCAATTATTACCAGAGGCGGTAGGCAGAGTTAAACATGAATTTGTAGTAGCCCATAACAACTGCTAAAATATAGTATTTTATGAGTAAGACTAAATAGTATTAGAAATAGTTACTATATATATACATATGTATAATGTATAATTTTACCCGGTCAGTCAAAGTTGGTTAAAAAACTAAGGGAACGCTTTGTTTTCAAACCCCCAAAATTAACGAATGTCTGCGTATCGCTTACCATATTATATTTATGTATATAAATTTATATATATTTTATGTTAAAATATAAATTTGAAAAAATTGGTAAAGTGATAGAATTGTAAAATTAGTTTTTCATCAACTACTGAAGATAAATTGAATTTTGTGATATAATAGTATTAACCATAATTTTTTGTTAAAAAATGAAAATTTTCAGGTGTTCTTCACGCTAAAAAAACTGAAATGTATGTGACACAACGCGAAAAATATTCACCTTTAATAATCTACAAAAAAATGTTTGTTCATTCATACCATTCCAAAGATTTGAATTTTTTGTCCCCTTACCGCTCTTAAAACGTATGACATATCGATCGTTGCGCAGTTCGTTCGTATAAGAAAATAATTTTACATCTTTACCAATTTTTCTAAATTTCAACCTTCAATAACTTTAACAAAAAAAGGAATTTATACGAAATATTTATATCACGGAGTATGGGTCTGGTCCCTTTCCTAATGAATTTCTAATTTTCAAAATCGTAGATTTTTCGATTTTTCCATAGCCCACTCGACGTGGTTTGACCCAGCAATTAAGTTGTTTCATTTTGAATTTTTTAAGGGTTACTACATTTAAATCACTGGTTTTTCCTTTGTTACTTTTTTTGCAGAAATCTCCTTTAAAAACTATGAAATTATTATAAATAAATCCTTTTGCTAGCAGTCTATAAAACATTGTAGTCAAAGAAAAAGCTTATCAAATTGCAAAGTTGGATTCCAAACAAAAAACAAATGTGCGTTGATATATAGACATCAGTTTTAAAGATTTTTAAAGAAAAAAATACAGAAACCTCAAATTTTTCAAAAACATTTTACTGTCATATAACGGCAATTGTTAGAAACTGACTACATCGTATGTAAAAAAGAAATATGAATCTCTAAATTATTACACTGCCATTAAATATTACATGCCTTTGTAAAAATTATTCATTTTTATGTCAGTGTGGGATTTTCAGATTCATTTATTGCCTCTGGAAATAAAAATGTTTTCTTTCAAACAAGAAGGTATCAAATTTTATAAATAATGGGTAGGGCAAACAAAAAATGCAAGGTGCGGAAATCAGTATACATAATTATATGCCCTGAAAGAGTTATTCACGTCTAGAACTTATGCGGCAATTATTATATTTCTACTACCATTTTTTACAATATTTCATTTAAAAGAGAAAGTAAAATAAAAATAAATTAAAATTTTATGTTTTCATTCGAATAAAAATTGGAGGAATTGTTATGTGAAGGATAAATATGTATAACGTTTTATATCATATAACTTTTTTTAATCTTTCACAACCATCTATAGGTTAATTTCATCAGTTTTCACCAATAATATTTTTATAAAACGAATTCATAGTTGCTAAAGTATTCAAATACAACAATTTTGTCTTCCATTAAAATTTTGGCAAATAATAGCGTAAGAAATACGTGGTAAACGCCAAAACAGTCTGAAAAATTAAAAAACAGAAGATAAAAACTCAATCAGAAGAATCAGAGAACAGAGTCTACGCTTTTCGATTTGATGTGGCAGCAAGTAAACTTTTCATTTCATGCTTTGCTTCACTCTTCACCCTTTGTATGTGTATCTAAACCGCGTATAAAAATATGCATAGTACAAATAATGCAACATTTTATACCTGATAAGTTTGTTATAAACAAAATTTTCTCAGTTCAAAAATTTGCTTAAAAGTCATAAAATGAGGCTCCAGTGTTGGAAAAATAAATGTTTTCATTCAAATCCCTTTTACGAAAACTATATTACAGATTTAAGGATTACATAAGAAGAAGCGTGAAAACCTATAAGTATATTTAAAATATTTCAAACAAAATTTCGTCTAAAGGGAAAAGTGGTATAAACCATAACTTATACATTTGCTTTTGTTACTTCCCCCAGCTTAGGAAAATGTCTTTTTAATACTGCAGTGTTTTCATTTGATGTGACTTGTATCTTATGTGGTATAAAGTCAAGTTTTGTAAAATATGAAATTGTGCGAACACAATTTTCTGATGCAACAACACAACAAACAGTGTACCGAGCTTTATTTTACATAATAATATTAGGTCGTAGATACTTCATTTGATGACTTTTTTCATCGGCTGCTTCACTTTTAGTAAAGTTGGTCGTGACCTCTTCTATTTTCGCCCCACCAACTTCGTTCATAATCACACACGTTCTGGCAACTTCGTAATGACAAAACTTGCTTGGATGCGCCTCTAGGTATGTTAAAGGTGTAAATAACGTATTATTTTTTCGCGTATTTAAACTTTACGACAAATTTGCATTCCTTTCTTATACTGGGTGTCAATTTTACGTACAATTTCTCCCTCTGCAATGCTACTTTAATGAGTTAAGTTTTGTGATATAGTTGTTCATTCTTTTAATTCATATAATAAATTTTAGAAATTTACGATATTTTCAACAAAAAATTCGCATTAGTGCTTCACTTAAATTACAATTTTATCACCGTTTTCTAAAACGCCCTTTCATGTTATCTCCAATGTAAAATTTTTTGTCTCTTATCGCACTTTTAACACTTTTCAACCAAACCGTTATACATATAAGGACTAGGCTAGGTTTTAAATGCTATTCACAAATTTGCACAGGGTGGGTAGGGATACCAAAAAGATTGCCATGAGCGAATTTGAGCCCCGCAAACTCACTCAAGCTAAAATAACCAAATTCGCTCATAACAAAACATTTAAGCATTCCAATCGACACTGCACGAATAGACCCTATCACTAAAAGCGTGATAAATTAACAAATAAATACGCCACAGGCATTAAATTTTGCAGCTGGAATGACACAAAGGGACTTTATAAGAGCCGGGATCAAAATTGAACGATGGGCGTAGCACCCCCTGTGTTTTGATGGTAAACGATATCTCAGCACTTCGATTGATCTCGAATTTGAAAGTATCTGCACACTCTTAGATTATAGTCTGAAAATGAGCATGCTCTGCCGACTTATGATCAGAAATTGCGCAAATCTAACCGAAGTTATTCAACCCCCCAGATATCGAATATGTGGATCACAGTTTCAGATGCAAAATTTTCATTAAAAATATCGATCAATCTGTGAGATATATTATTTAAATTTGATTGAATCGGATCAGACATTAAACCTTATATAACTATCCGAAAGATTTTCGAACTTTTGTGAGTTCTTTGACTTCTTTATTGGCGTAGACACTGCTTACGTGGTTATAGCCGAGAAAGCAACGCCCTTCTTCAGCTGGACTTTCCAACTGAGTGAATACTCTAAGAGCTAGAGTGTTTTCATTCATTCTGACAACATGATTATTCGTAATATATCTCGTACATCTTTTTCTTCCATCAACTGCAAATCCGAAAAGAACCATAAATCTTCTGCAGAACCTTTCTCTCGACGTCGACTCATCAGATCTTTATACTTCAAATGTATTAATTAGTTAGTCGTACCCATCACACGTTGCAAAAATTGGCAACAATAATGTGATATAAAATTGAAGTGCTCAGTCCGATAGCACCATCGACAGCCGTTGCAGTCCGCTGTCAACTATTATTTTAGTGTGAACATTTCAACAAGCAAAAAGGTAAATGTGTTACGCCGCTAACAGCGAAATTTACTTTCTACTTTTCGAGGATTTGGATTTTTTGCAATGGCTCAAAATTCACTAGTGTGTAAAAGCATAAACATTATTGTAGTGGAGGAGTGTGAAGTCGACGTCTACTATGATTGTACTCCATTGCGTCATTTCAATAGTTTTAATGCCACGTTTTTTACATTGCCGAACAGCTGTCACAATATTGATGCAACAAACTATTAAAATGCCATGCGGTAGGAGAAAGTTCGAACGGCTTAAAGATATGGTGGAACTGGATACTTTACAACTACGGGTTTAAATACCCGCAATTAATCGTAATGCCATTGAATAACACGGTTTTTCATTTTTCAAATTTAAATCCATTTTGAAAGATACACATTAGGTGATTAAAAAAAAAAAATTTTTTTTCGTTTGGTACTCGGAAATATACGGATATGCTATACGGCTAAGTGTATTAATCATTGCCTTTTCAATGGTGTTAAGGTAATGTAAAGTATTGTGAAAGAAATGCGTAGCAATGTGAGGCATGGAGTCACAAGTGCTTAGTCATACACCGTACGGGCATAAACATCCATTTCTTGCGAATTTTTAAATTTAGAAAACCCTTTTAGCAAACACTTTATAACAGGAACAGTCAAAAATGCTACTCCCTTCCTTCCTTTTCCTTCCTTGTCGCCAAAATGTGTGCTCAGTGAACAACGTAGGAAAAATGCAGAAATCAGCCATCTTTGTTTGTTTTCATTTGAACAATGTTGCCATTGCTCAATATGCATATGTAGTTTTTTACACATCTATGTATGTTTTCAATTACATTTTTTTACAATATAAAATATCAAAACTGAAAACAAACTATTAAAAATAGTTTATATATTTATAAATAATAGTATTCGACTCTGATTTTGAGATATTTTAAGAAAATTTCAAACATATTGAACAGATTGAATTATAAAATTTGATAATTACTGCAGTATATCGATATTGGCAACCCTGCGTTGTGAGAGAGCAATCAGCTGCCACGTTACCGGCGGCAAAATCCAAATGTCTTTGATTCTCACGTAATTCCACGTCAAAGAGAGAAGGGAGTAGCGTTTTTCACTGTGCACTTACATTGCGCGCCCCTAAGATAGGTGTTGCCAGCTGACACGACCCACGATTTTTCGTTTTTGACAGGGTGCAGCTTTAGAATGTGGTTTAAACATAGGTGGTTTTTATTAGCAGAATTCATGAATCGAATACAATTATCTCCGAATATGGAGAATCGGACAAAATTTTGTACGGCATAAAGACTATAAAAAAAAAATTTCGATAAACTTTTTTGATTAATTTCGTCCAACTTGAAACGCTAGCGAGAATTTTTGTTAGCAATTGTTCAGAAGGGGCTTCCGCAATTAAGCCGCTGAAATCGTAATGAGGTTATTTGAGTATAAGAATTAATATAATTTTAGTTAATAGAGAAGATTAGTAAAATAAAGTCACATCAACGGACTCTCTGGGGTACGTTAGTATGTTATAAACATACTTAGGTATAAAAAATATTAGGAATCAAATATTTACTTGTATTGTGAGGGCTTAACTCCACTTCACATACTTACCATGGTTACTGGTTTTCTAAGAAATAATAATTCAGCCGATATGTGGTATTTTATTGAAAAAGTGTCGTATTAAATCCCTGGAAAGGTGCAATGGGTTTGTTTGCAGGGGATTAGGTGTGAACTGAAAATCACGTCAACAAAGACTGCGAAGGTTATCTTCGATATGTGGCCAATACATTTACATGCGAATTATACGGCAAATCTAGCGGTCAGTCGGCTCATAATTTTAGGCTATCGGGTACAAATTTGGCGTTACCACGGATCTGTTACCATGCTCCACATTGCTAATAAAACGAATTCAATTTGCGATGCGACCGAAATGAGGACGGCAAAATCTACCGACGGATTAAGAGGCGAAATAGTAACAGTGGCTTGCTACTTCCGTAGTAATCCAACACAGAAAGTAAATTTAAACTAAATGCATGCAAATTCAGTCTTTCAAAACCAAATTCTTCTTCTTCTTTACTGGCGTAGACAACGCTTACGCGATTATAGCCGAGTTAACAACAGCGCGCCAGTCGTTTCTTCTCTTCGCTACGTGGCGCCAATTGGATATTCCAAGCGAAGCAAGGTCCTTCTCCACTTGGTCCTTCCAACGGAGTGGAGGTCTTCCTCTTCCTCTGCTTCCCCCGGCGGGTACTGCGTCGAATACTTTCAGAGGTGGAGTGTTTTCGTCCATCCGGACAACATGACCGTAGCCGCTGTTTTTTAATTCGCTGCACTATGTCAATGTCGTCGTATATCTCGTACAGCTCATCGTTCCATCGAATGCGATATTCGCCGTGGCCAATGCGCAACGAACCATAAATCTTTCGCAGTAACTTTCTCTCGAAAACTCGGACCGTCGACTCATCGGTTGTTGTAATCGGCCAAGCCTCTGCACCATATAGCAGGACGGGAATTAGGAGCGACTTATAGAGTTTGGCTTTTGTTCGTCGAGAGAGGACTTTACTTTTCAATTGCCTACTCAGTCCGAAATAGCACCTGTTGACAAGAGTAATCCTGCGTTGGATTTCCAGGCAGACATTGTTGGTGGTGTTTAGGCTGGTTCCAAGATAGACGAAATTATCTACAACTTCAAAGTAATGACTGTCAACAGTGACGTGGGAGCCAAGTCGAGAGTGCGACGACTGTTTGTTTGATGACAGGAGATATTTCGTCTTGCCCTCGTTTTCAATATCATCGGCATACGCTAGCAGCTGTACACTCTTATAAAGGCTTGTAGCTGCTTGATTCAGGCATAGAGGCAGGTCCTTTTCGTGCTGTCGAAAGCAGCTTGGAAGTCGACGAAGAGGTGGTGTGTGTCGATTCTCCTTTCACGGGTCTTTTCCAAGATTTGGCGCATGGTGAATATCTGGTCGGTTGTTGATTTGCCAGGTCTAAAGCCACACTGAAAGGGTCCAATCAGTTTGTTGACGGTGGGCCTTAATCTTTCACACAATACGCTTGATAGAATCTTATATGCGATGTTTAGGAGGCTAATCCCACGGTAGTTGGCGCAGACTGTGGGGTCTCCTTTTTTTATGGATTGGGCATAGCACACTTAAATTCCAATCGTCGGGCATGCTTTTGTCCGATCATATTTTGCAAAGAAGCTGGTGCATGCTCCTTACCAGCACCTTACCGCCGTGTTTGAATAGCTCGGCCGGCAATCCGTCGGCCCCTTCCGCTTTGTTGTTCTTCAGGCGGGCAATTGCTATTCGAACCTCTCCATAGTCAGGCCATGGAACGTCTGCTCCATCGTCATCGATTGGGGTATCGGGTTCGCTTTCTCCTGGTGTTGTGCATTCACTGCCATTCAACAGGCTGGAGAAGTGTTCCCTCCATAATTTAAGTATGTTCTGGGCATCTGTGACTAGATCACCTTTGGGGGTTCTACAAGAATATGCTCCGGTCTTGAAACCTTCTGTAAGCCGCCGCATTTTTTCGTAGAATTTTGGAGCATTACCCCTGTCGGCCAGCTTATCAAGCTCTTCATACTCACGCATTTCGGCCCCTTTCTTTTTCTTTCTGCAAATGCGTCTCGCTTCCCTCTTTAACTCTCGGTATCTATCCCATCCCGCACGTGTCGTGCTCGATCGCAACGTTGCGAGGTAGGCAGCCTGTTTTCTCTCCGCTGCGACACGGAAAACCTCATCGTACCAGCTGTTCTTTTGCACTTTTCGAAAACTAATGGTTTCGGTTGCAGCTGTACGTAAGGAGTTTGAAATGCCGTCCCACAGTTCCCTTATACCGAGTTGTTGACGAGTGCTCTCAGAGAGCAGGAGTGCAAGCCGAGTAGAAATTCGTTCGGCCGCCTGATGTGATTGTAGCTTCTCGACGTCGAACCTTCCTTGTGTTTGTTGGCGTGCGTTTTGTGCTGCACAGAGGCGGGTGCGAGTCTTGGCTGCAACAAGATACCGGTCCGAGTCGATGTTAGGACCTCGGAGCACGCACGTCTAGAACACTGGAAAGGTGTCTTCCATCTACCACGACATGATAGATCTGGTTGGTGGCTTTTCGATCCGGAGACAGCCAGGTAGCTTGATGTATTTTCTTGTGCTGGAAGCACACACATATTTCACAGATAACCATATTTCGGGCCCCGGCGAAGTCGATCAGCCTCAATCCGTTTGGGTATGTTTCCTCGTGGAGGCTGAATTTACCGACCGTCGTACCAAAGATACCTTCTTTGCCCACCCTGGCGTTAAAGTCGCCAAGCACGATTTTGACATCGTGGCGGGGACAGCGCTCATAGGTGTGCTCCAAGCGCTCATAGACAGCATCTTTGGTCACATCGTCCTTCTCTTCGGTCGGGGCGTGGACGCAAATCAGCGATATGTTGAAAAACCTCGCTTTGATGCGGATTGTGGATAGACGTTCATTCACAGGAGTGAATGATAGTACTCTGCGACGAAGTTTTTCTCTCATCACGAATCCCACAACAAACTTGCGCTCCTTTATATGGCCACTGTAGTAAATGTCACAAGGACTTGTTTTTGTCCTTGTCCCGTTCATCGCATTTCTTGGACGGCTATGATGTCAGCCTTTATTTTCACGAGGACATCAACCAGCTGGGCAGCGGCACCTTCCCAATTAAGGGACCGGACATTCCAGGTGCATGCCCTCAAATCATAGTCCTTATTTCGTTTGCCAAGGTCGTCATCAAAAGGGGGGTCTCTCATCCGAGGCTGTCGTTTAATTTTCATTAGGGGTGTTTTTTACGTGGAGGGTCGCCTTCTCACTTTAGCTCGCCTTAAAACGGATGTTCTTAGGCTACCCAGAGGATACTTGGTCAAAGACCGGAAGTCATGAGCTGCTTGAGTCATATGTAAATGAATCGTTTCTGGCCACTCCCAAGTGAATGGCGATCAGAGAACTTTCCTCACTTGCGTGAACTTCTACATATGACTCCATCCTCCAAATTACGGGTAGAAACGACAGGGCCAGGTGGGCTTTTGTTCAAACCAGCAAGTTTATAAACCTTCTAGTTGATAGCCAAGCTGCTATATGCAATATGCAATAACTCTCAGTGAGTAACTCGGTTACTATTATATGGGTTCATAAGAATAGAAGGGAGTAAACGGACAGACGGGATAGTCCGTTCGGGGGCGCAATTCGCTTAAGCTGCCACATACCATTGAGCCTCTTGAGGGGAAACACCTTAGTCTTGGAACACTAGCAACACAGGTCATACAACAAATTTATATTGGATTAATGTTGATGTAGGACAGACGTGCAAAAAGCTTTATACATATAATAGAATTAAGAATTTGGGATTCGGTAGATTGCAGAGTATGCAGGGAGAGCGATGAGACGTCGGAATAGTATTTATGCAAATACCCAGCCCTCAGATGGATGACACGAAGCATATGCAATGGCTCCCAATGTTGTAACTTGGGAGATATTCGGCAGTAGTGTTGAATAAAGCCTGCGTGCGATATTTTTAATGACCTGCAAAGTGGCAGCTGTTGAAATTTGCTTCTACAACGCTATAAAGGCACAAATGAATAAGCGTTTTCCCGCACTTCCTGTGTGAACTTTAACATTCGTTTGTGAAAATTAGGGCACAGTGGTTCAATTATACTTTAATAGCTACACAAGTTGCTGATTAACATGATGAGTTAGGTGTAACATTTAATAGTCTATACACCTTCACTCCTCATAAGACCGCGATTATCGCCAAGGTGCAGAGCCGCAACCAAATCCTCAAGCCGCTAGCCGGAAGAACAGGGAGAACAGACAAAGAAACGTTATTGGCCTGGAGGCGGTGGTACGCAAAAGAGGAAACTTCAGACCTGCCAGAACACTGCACTCCGGACCACGACCGAGTCTCATCGAAAACATAGTGAGATGCTGCTCCCAGTTAAGGAGCATAATAGAATTACGTCTTCTCTGTTAACTTGAATTTCATTCCGTCTATGGCATGCATATAGAGCTTAAAACTCCAACTTTCTTCCTTAGTTTATTTATTAAATTTACTTACAAGTACTCATTACAAATACTTACGCTTGTTGAATACTTGTATTAGATGGCTGGCACCTGCGCGTGTTGCTGGGCGGTCGTGCAGAAACTTGAGAAAGTTGAATAGCTGTCGCTATAGCTGAGTAGCAGTTGATTCAATACACTTGTTGTTTCTGTCTTGGTGGTATAAGCGTTTTGTCAGTATTACCATCTTTTATACCAGGTGGCATTTATCTCAATTTTAATTTGCTTAATGTTTGGAAGCTGATGTGAATATATATACAATATACACAAGATTTAAATTGGGTTTCAATAAATCGATAGTGATATTCGCTGTATGGCATGTGGCTCATCATGTTGGAACCACATATTGTCCAAGTCCACTTCAACCAATTCGGGTCAATAATCGGTTATTATTGAGCGGTAGCCATTCCCACTCAAAGTAACGTGCCGTCAAACACTTCAAAAACCATGTAAATCTGTAACCAAATGCAGGATATCGAAACAAATGTAGCCAAATTATGAAAGACAAAAACCAAATATTTATTACATAAGTTCAGAAGTATATACAGACTTATGTTATAGTTTGGAGGACATATGTTAAAAATGGGTGTGTCCTTTAATAATATTTGCCATAGCTGCAAAATCTAAGAGAGAAAGGAAATGGTTTTACACTTCTTCTGTAAGTGCCCAGCTCTATTTCAAAACAGACGTGGAACTCTTGAAATCCATAAGATACCAAATGTTGAATACCTATCTACATTCTTATAAGCGAAAAAATTTATAAATATAACGTGTGATGCAAGTAGAGGTATCTTTTTTCAATTTTCCTTTTGACAGATCACGCGTGAATCGTGTCAGGCTGTCATGTTATTTTTGTTTGGCATTTTATCATGGAAAGACTTACGTTTGAATAATACTTACAAATTGCTCAACTTTAATATGAAAATTCACGTTCTGTAAAGAGTGTGTTTCGCGTGCTTTGCTCAACATAATCCCGCAACACCATCACCCACCTTGGGACTTAGTATTCATTATTGGATAGTATTCGCCCGAATAGATCACGTCCAGCACGCCGTGAAGAAAATATAGCAGCCGTAGCTGAGATTGTACACAAAGTTTCGACGTTCTCGAGCAAATTCAGCGATAATGTCCATTTCTGACCTGAATAGATGCAAAAACTGTCATTTCATCCAAAATAACAACGGTTTATGGTCCTTTCATCCAGAAAAATTGAGGTGGAATCTCGTGATCCCGGCAAAATTTGGTTTCAACAAGACGGTGTCACTCCTCATACATCGCATGAATGAATGGACATATTAAGAGAACACTTCGGCAAGCAGAAAATTTCACGTTTTTCAATAAATAAATACCAATAATGTTCTTTCCAACGATAATAATAATCCCCATTTAATTTGAATTTTCTGTAATTTTTTCTCATAAAATTAGGGAACCTCGAAATGAATCGCGCTATTTATGATATGAAGATGTAGTATAAAATACTTTTTTACTCTAGTTCATTGTTTGCGATGAATAAACCCACAAGTTAGCTCATAGTTAGACCGTTGCAATATATTTATATTTCTTCTTTTTGAATCAAATATAACTGAGATTTAATTCTTGGCTTTATATCACTTCTAAATATCCATATAAATAATGAGAAGTAATGTTTCTAAATGTGCAAAAATTATACTAATTATGTCTTTTGCACGTTTGTAGGAACACTTATTAAAATTCAATACAATTGACTTCAATTGTCATCAATATATGTCAGCGATTTGTTTGTAAAGAAAATAAATATAACTCATTATGTATTAGGTATGGTGTATATTAAAGGTGTTCATTGTATTTCCAGGTTAATTTTGTTTTTTGAAAAATGCCATAAAGTTTTAGTTTTTCTCTTTAAAAATCCAATTTCAATCGTATATAAATAATTTAACTTTTCTCATATTCTTTATATGGGATTTTTTGATGTTTTGCAATAAAGTTTCGTCCAAAGCAAATAAATCGTGAGCTTTGAGATAGTAATATTTTAGTATACACTTTTCTGCTCTATGAAAAAGACTTAATATATATGATATTTTTCGTGAACCACTCCTTTAAAAGTTATACGCGGGTTAAGCTATGCATCAAATATACTATTTACTTAGTACACCAAGTCTTATGAGCAACATATAATGTGTACATCACTTGTATGGATGCTCCGGTTATTTGGTATTTAGTTTAACTGCAAATAACTTTTTAAACAATTTTTTTATGAAAAAAGTATCAAAACAATTTTTTCAAAGCAAAAAATGTTGTGTTAGACTCTCCCTTTGGAAAGTTGTACATAGCTTAATTCAAAATATTAAAAATCCCATGTGTTTTACATGAAAAAATAAATATAATATAAATTGAAAGGAAAAGGCTAGTCATGTTAAGTTTATTTTATAGTGCAAACTGAAACTTTGAAAAAAATAATCAATTTGGAAATCACGGTCACCTTAACATGTTTATGTATAGGGATATCCCTAAGCAAACGATGTTGCTTTACGTGCAGTGTATTTATGTTATTATATTTAATTGCCATTGTTGGCAACAATTCCGCAATCTGGTTGCCAGTGACAATTTTCGATTTATCTTAAATTGTCACTTATTATCTCATTTATCATTGAAAACCAAAAGCTGGGACAGCCAAGAGGGACAATGTTTCACTCCACATATTTAATCGCTGGTAAAGCAATACTGATTACCAATTATCTTTTCCATACAATTTGAAAGTAAATTAGATTTTTAAAAAAATTGGTTGAAGTCATCTACATATCAAAAAATTAAATTCATTTTTTTGGAGTTAAAATAGTGTTTTATTATAATTTATTTACTACTTTTAAAATCATTGTTGCAATTAGCTTAAATTTCATCGATACATTTAGAATAATAAACGTACATATGTCTATCAGAAAACCTAAATGTGGCTTAACTACTTTGGAAATTGAAATTTTAAGACGTCTTTTCCAAAAGTTGTATGCCAAGCTCCATTTATGCTATTCATTCACCCACCTAATTTGTACACTCTTCAATATTTTCTTAGATATAAGGCTCATATTTATTAATATTGTAATTGGCATTGCTGTTGTTTGCCTCAATTACTTCCTAAAATGCATTAAATATGTTCTATTTTTTTAACCAGATTTTATCTTTTTGTGTTTTGTGGGCTCTTTCTGTGTATTTGCCCGTATCTTTTTACTTGTTGCATATTAGTACAAGCTTCAAATCAATATTCTTCAAATATCCTATGCTCATATTCAATCTATACGACAAAAGCAATAAACGTCGATGTGGCTAATTCCTAGTAGCTTGAAAGACTGGTTACTTTTAAATTTGCTGTCTTTCGATCCTAATATTATTACTTTATAATTATATTCACCGCCTGTATCCTTATAATCTAAGGATTATATCAGAGCCGATTATATGACGGTAAAATTAAGCAATGCGATCCGTGTAACGATTTTCCGAAAGATAGCCGATAAATGTAAATCTGAGGATTTTTTGGGGTGATATGACATTGCCAAGGAATGCGATGT
>CM050323.1:84546995-84593372 GCA_027475135.1 Bactrocera correcta | reverse complement strand
TGTTGTTCTTCAGGCGGGCAATTGCTATTCGAACCTCTTCATGGTCGGGCAATGGAACGTCTGCTCCATCGTCATCGATTGAGGAACCGGGTTCGCCTTCTCCTGGCGTTGTGCGTTCACTGCGATTCAACAGGCTGGAGAAGTGTTCCCTCCCGCACGTGTTGTGGTCGATCGTAACGTTGCGAGGTAGGCAGCCTGTTTTCTCTCCACTGCGACACGGCAAACCTCGTCGTACCAGCTGTTCTTTTGCAATTTCCGAAAACCAATGGTTTCGGTGGCAGCTGTACGTAAGGAGTTTGAAATGCCGTCCCACAGTTCCCTTATACCGAGTTGTTGACGAGTGCTCTCAGAGAGCAGGAGTGCAAGCCGAGTAGAAAATCGTTTGGCCGCCTGTTGTGATTGTAGCTTCTCGACGTCGAACCTTCCTTGTGTTTGTTGGCGTGCGTTTTATGCTGCACAGAGGCGGGTGCGAATCTTGGCTGCAACAAGATACTGGTCCGAGTCGATGTTAGGACCTCGGAGCGTACGCACGTCTAGAACACTGGAAACGTTTCTTCCATCTATCACAACATGATCGATCTGGTTGGTGGCTTTTCGATCCGGAGACAGCCAGGTAGCTTGATGTATTTTCTTGTGCTGGAATCTAGTACCACAGATAGCCATATTTCGGGCCCCGGCGAAGTCGATCAATCTCAATCCGTTTGGGAATGTTTCCTCGTGGAGGCTGAATTTACCGACCGTCGTACCAAAGATACCTTCTTTGCCCACCCTGGCGTTAAAGTCGCCAAGCACGATTTTGACATCGTGGCGGGGGCAGCGCTCATAGGTGTGCTCCAAGCGCTCATAGACGGCATCTTTGGTCACATCGTCCTTCTCTTCCGTCGGGGCGTGGGCGCAAATGAGCGATATGTTGAAGAACCTCGCTTTGATGCGGATTGTGTATAGACGTTCATTCACAGGAGTGAATGATAGTACTCTGCGACGGAGTTTTTCTCTCATCACGAATCCCACACCAAACTTGCGCTCCTTTATATGGCCACTGTAGTAAATGTTACAAGGACCTACTTGTTTTTGTCCTTGTCCCGTCCATCGCATTTCTTGGACGGCGGTGATGTCAGCCTTTATTTTCACGAGGACATAAACCAGCTGGGCAGCGGCACCTTCCCAACTAAAGAACCGGACATTTCAGGTGCATGCCCTCAATTCGTAGTCCTTATTTCGTTTGCCAAGGTCGTCATCAAAAGGGGGGTCTCTCAACCGAGGCTGTTGTTTATTTTTCATTAGGGGTGTTTTTTACGTGGAGGGTCGCCCTTTTCACTTTAGCTCGCCTTAAAACTGATGTTCTTAGGCTACCCAGAGGATACTTGGTCAAAGACCGGAAGTCGTGAGCTGCTTGAGTCATATGTAAAAGAATCGTTTCTGGCCACTACCAAGTGAATGGCGATCAGAGAACTTTCCTCACTTTCGTGAACTTCTACATATGACTCCATCCTCCAAATTGCGGGTAGAAAAGACAGGGCCAGATGGACTTTTGTTCAAACCAGCAAGTTTATAAACCTTCTAGTTGATAGCCAAGCTGCTATATGCAATATGCAATAACTTTCAGTGAGTAACTCGGTTACTATTATATGGGTTCATAAGAATAGAAGGGAGTAAACGGACAGACGGGATACCGTTCGGGGGCGCAATTCGCTTAAGCTGCCACATACCATTGACCCTCTTGAGGGAAAACACCTTAGTCTTGGAACACTAGCAAGGACAGACGTGAAACAAAGCTTTATACATATATTAGAATTAAGAATTTGGGATTCGGTAGATTGCAGAGTATGCAGGGAGAGCGATGAGACGTCGGAACATTATTTATGCAAATACCCAGCCCTCAGATGGATGACACGAAGCATATGCAATGGCTCCCAATGTTATAACTTGGGAGATATTCAGCAGTAGTGTTGAATAAAGCCTGCGTGCGATATTTTTAATGACCTGCAAAGTGGCAGCTGTTGAAATTTGCTTCTACAACGCTATAAAGGCACAAATGAATAAGCGTTTTCCCGCACTTCCTGTGTGAACTTTAGCATTCGTTTGTGGAAATTAGGGCACAGTGGTTCAATTATACTTTAATAGCTACACAAGTTGCTGATTAACATGATGATTTAGGTGTAACATTTGATAGTCTATGCACCTTCACTCCTCATAAGACCGCGATTATCGCCAAGGTGCAGAGCCGCAACCAAATCCTCAAGCCGCTAGCCGCTAGCCGGCAGAACAGGGAGAAATGACAAAGAAACGTTATTGGCAACTTACAAGGCCTGGAGGCGGTGGTACGCAGATGAGGAAACTTCAGACCTGCCAGAACACTGCACTCCGGACCACGACCGAGTCTCATCGAATACATAGTGAGATGTTTATGCTCCCAGTTAAGGAGCATAATAGAATTACATCTTCTCTGTTAACTTGAATTTCATTCCATATATGGCATGCCTATAGAGCTTAAAACTCCAACTTTCTTCCTTAGTTTATTTACTTTAAAATTTTCTTACAAGTACTCATTACAAATACTTACGCTTGTTGAATACTCGTATTAGGTGGCTGGCACCTGCGTGCGTTGCTGGGCAGTCGTGCAGAAACTTGAGAAAGTTAAATAGCTGTCGCTATAGCTGAGTAGCAGTTGATTCAATACACTTGTTGTTTCTGTCTTGGTGGTATAAGCGTTTTGTCAGTATTACCATCTTTTATACCAGGTGGCATTTATCTAAATTTTAATTTGCTTAATGTTCGGAAGCTGATGTGAATATACAATATACACAAGATTTAAATTGGGTTTCAATAAATCGACTGTGATATTCGCTGTATGGCATGTGGCACATCATGTTGGAACCACATATTGTCCAAGTCCACTTCAACCAATTCGGGTCAATACTCGGTTATTATTTGAGCGGTAGCCATTCCCACTCAAAGTAACGTGCCGTCAAACACTTCAAAAACCATGTAAATCTGCAACCAAATGCAGAATATCGAAACAAATGTAGCCAAATTATGAAAGACAAAAACTAAATATTTATTACATAAGTTCAGAAGTATATACAGACTTATGTAATAGTTTGGAGGACATATGTTAAAAATGGGTGTGTCCTTTAATAATATTTGCCATAGCTGCAAACTCTAACAGAGCAAGGAAATAGTTTTGCACTTCTTCTGTAAGTGCCCAGCTCTATTTCAAAACAGACGTGGAACTCTTGAAATCCATAAGATACCAAATGTTGAATATCTATCTACATACTTATAAGCGAAAAAATTTATAAATATAACGTGTGATGCAAGTAGAGGTATCTTTTTTCAATTTTCTTTTTTGACAGATCACGCGTGAATCGTGTCAGGCTGTCATGTTATGTTTGTTTGGCATTTTATCATGGAAAGATTTACGTCTGAATAATACTTACAAATTGCTCAACTTTAATATGAAAATTCACGTTCTGTAAAGAGTGTGTTTCGCGTGCTTTACTCAACATAATTCCGCAACACCATCACCCACCTTGGGACTTAGTATTCATTATTGGATAGTATTCGCCCGAATAGATCACGTCCAGCACGCCGTGAAAAAAATATAGCAGCCGTAGCTGAGATTGTACACAAAGTTTCGACGTTCTCGAGCCAATTCAGCGATAATGTCCATTTCTGACCTGAATTGATGCAAAAACTGTCATTTCATCCAAAATAACAACGGTTTATGGTCTTTTCATCCAGAAAAATTGAGGTGGAATCTCTTGATCCCGGCAAAATTTGGTTTCAACAAGACGGTGTCACTTCTCATACATCGCATGAATGAATGGACATATTAAGAGAACACTTCGGCAAGCAGAAAATTTCACGTTTTTCAATAAATAAATACCAATAATGTTCTTTCCAACGATAATAATAACCACCATTTAATTTGAATTTTCGGTAATTTTTTCCCATAAAATTAGGGAACCTCGAAATGAATCGCGCTATTTAAGATGTGAAGATGTAGTATAAAATACTTTTTTACTCTAGTTAATTGTTTGCGATGAATAAACCCATGAGTTAGCTCATAGTTAGACCATTGCAATATATTTATATTTCTTCTTTTTGAATCAAATATAACTGAGACTTTGGCTTTATATCACTTCTAAATATCCATATAAATAATGAGAAGTAATATTTCTAAATGTGCGAAAATTATACTAATTATGTCTTTTGCACGTTTGTAGGAACACTCATTAAAATTCAATACAATTGACTTCAATTGTCATCAATATACATATGTCAGCGATTTGTTTGTAAAGAAAATAAATATAACTCATTATGTATTAGGTATGGTGTATATTAAAGGTGTTCATTGTATTTCCAGGTTAATTTTGTTTTTTGAAAAACTCCATAAAGTTTTAGTTTTTTTCTTTAAAAATCCAATTTCAATCGTATATAAATAATTTAACTTTTCTCATATTCTTTATATGGGATTTTTTGATGTTTTGCAATAAGGTTTCGTCCAAAGCAAATAAATCGTGAGCTTTGAGATAGTAATATTTTAGTATACAATTTTCTGCTCTATGAAAAAGACTTAATATATATGATATTTTTCATGAACCACTCCTTTAAAAGTTAAACGCGGGTTAAGTTATGCATCAAATATACTCTATTTACTTAGTACACCAAGTCTTATGAGCAACATATAATGTGGACATCACTTGTATGGATGCTCCGGTTATTTGGTGTTTAGTTTAACCACGACCGATGTGGCTAATTCCTAGTAGCTTGAAAGACTTGTTACTTTTAAATTTGCTGTCTTTCGATCCTAATATTATTATTTTATAATTATATTCAGCGCCTGTATCCTTATAATCTAAGGATTATATCAGAGCCGATTACATGATGGTAAAATTAAGCAATGCGATCCTCTTCTTCTTTACTGGCGTAGACACCGCTTACGCGATTATAGCCGAGTCAACAACAGCGCGCCAGTCGTTTCTTCTCTTCGCTACGTGGCGCCAATTGGATATTCCAAGCGAAGCCAGGTCCTTCTCCACTTGGTCCTTCCAACGGAGTGGAGATCTTCCTCTTCCTCTGCTTCCGGCGGCGGGTACTGCGTCGAATACTTTCAGAGCTAGAGTGTTTTTATCCATCCGGACAACATGACCTAGCCAGCGTAGCCGCTGTATTTTAATGCGCTGAACTATGTCAATGTCGTAGTATATCTCGTACAGCTCATCGTTCCATCGAATGCGATATTCGCCGTGGCCAACGCGCAAAGGACCATAAATCTTTCGCAGAACCTTTCTCTCGAAAACTCGCAACGTCGACTCATCCGTTGTTGACATCGTCCAAGCCTCTGCACCATATAACAGGACGGGAATTATGAGTGACTTATAGAGTTTGGTTTTTGTTTGTCGAGAGAGGACTTTGCTTCTCAATTGCCTACTTAGTCCGAAGTAGCACCTGTTGGCAAGAGTTATCCTGCGTTGGATTTCTAGGCTGACATTGTTGGTGGTGTTTACGCTGGTTCCAAGATAGACGAAATTATCTACAACTTCAAAGTTATGACAATAGCAATGCGATCCGTGTAACGATTTTCCGAAAGATAGCCGATAAATGTAAATCTGAGGATTTTTTGGGGTGATATGGCATTGCCAAGGAATGCGATGTGATGTAATGTATTGGATGTGCTATCAAACTATCTGATATCAAGTTCTATCATTATATCATCATATGAGTATGATGTGACGTCATATAATATGTTGTCTGTTGAGAGGTAAAGATGAAAAGCTCATGTGAAAGGAGCTGCAGTTTGCTTATGTAAGCAGATGCCTTATCATTCACATACATATCTTTCCGAATTATTGCAAGTTGAAATTTATAAAAGTAATTCAAGCCACAAAAACTTGCACACTGCTACCTTTAGTTGCATGAAACTCTTTGTTTATATTACAGCAAAGGAAAGAAGATGCTCTTGCCGCTCTGTAGGTGCTAAGCAATTTTTAATATTCTACCTAAAATATTTATCTGTACCAAAAAAGCTTTTTCGTGCGCTCCATACTTTTAGCTATTTGCATTCTTATTCTAGCAAGAAAATGTTAAACACTGTACTGACATATTTAAAAGCTAATGCGAATGTGTATTTGTCTATAATATGTAATGTGTACATGGGAGAATACTGAAAATTTTCCCTTTTTGTTGCATGTTAAGTGAACCGCTATGCTAGTTAAGGTGGAAGATGTGGAAATGAAAATTGGAAAAGGGAAATGCTAAAAATTGTATTGCAATCACAAAATACTGAACTGCAGTCAGTCGCAGAAACGTACATGCCATAAAAAAGTGGTTTACCACCACAAGAGTCGTATGCGGAAATAGTTTTGTAATAACAATGAAATTTACATGAAAATCATGTTGACTAAGCCTGAGCTGGACACATAAGTAAAATACGAGTGTGCCGGTTGGGTACGATGCAAGGAATTTGATCTTCATTTCAGCAGGTTGAAAGTGGCACAGTTAAAGATGGATAAACTATATATATCTTTGCACTTCCGCTTTTCTTCTATGCTTCGCTTCTGCGTATCTTTGCCAATAGTGAAATCTATATTTGCTTCCTCTACTGATACTTTAGGCAATTTGAATACTAAACATTGTCTGATTTTTAACACTGAAACTTTCCTTTTTTTAAATATTTGCGTTTGTACAAATTAAGTTTTTAGTTTTCTACTCAAAGAAGAAGATGCGGAGCAAAAAGCATAAAAATAAATCAAACGAAACCAAAAAGAGAGAAAAATAAGTATGAAAGTGCAAGTTTGGGTACAACCGAACATTTTACACTCTTGCAACTTGCAAGAATCAAAGCTAAGGAAATACTTTAAGATGAAAAACCAAGCATATAGAGTAAAGTCAGCTGGATGTTCGTTTATCCTATATAAGGGGCCTAAGGGAAGTAATGGTCCGAGTAAATCCATTTTTGACATACTGAAATACTATTATAAGAGAAGGAACGAATCAAGTGGAATTAAAATTTGGGAAGTAGGCCTGTTTGTTTGTCCGATTTCATCCATTTACATACAGACACATACTAAATTTTGTCGAAATCGATCGGTAGAATCCCGAAATATGAAACTTCACCGAAACATGGGCGGCGCCACGGTCATCATCCAGTTTACACACCAGCTCCCATAAAGCTTTCTTTAAAATTTTAATGTTTGTGACGCAATAAGTTAATTTGATTTATCAAGCTTTTAGTAGTTCTAAAGAGTGCCTTATATTCAGACGGGGCGGGGTTATCCTTCAATTTCATCCGTTTTCACACTGTCGATAAAAATTTTTAAAGGATTTGTACCCAGCAAATTTGGTTGTTGTAGCTGAAGTGATTTATGAGCTATATACATTAAACTTGTTAGAGGGGGGGAGGGGGGTGGCATGACCACTTTTTCCAAAAATTTTGCCCAAATGGTCCCCTTGCAATTGTGATCCTTTGTAAAAAATTACAACTTTATACCTTAATTTAGTGCACTTACTGTACTTACCTCTGACTATTAAACATTCCCAAGCACCAATTTGTTTATTTAATTGAGGTGTAGATCTCCAGTTGATCGTAAAAATAGCCAACACACCTTATATAATATAAATACAATTGAGTCAATATCTGCAATGTCCGCCATAACAAAACGCCAAATCCTTTCCTCAATGACAAAACTTTTCTACCCCGCACGATGGTTTTCGCCAAAAATGATTCAAGTTAAAATTCTCATTCAAAAATTGTGGCAAGATAGCACTGAATGGGATGAACAGGTAAAACCTGTACGTTTAACAAAATGCGTTCAATTTGCCTACCTACTTACTACGCGGGTTCTGCGATGCCTCGGAAATAACTGCGCAGTAAGTTTAGTCTACATACGCACTCAGTACGACTGCAAAATAGCTTAACATCTTTTGGCAGACAAAGCCAAAGTTGCACCTTTAAAGACACTAAGCCTGGCATGGTGTGAACTAAATGGTGCTCTTCTATTAGCAAAATTAATTTCAATAGTTCAAGCCCATCTCAAATTAAACGATCACAAAACGTATTTACCACTTAAATCACCAGCATTACACTCTGGTGTAACGGTAATACATGGCTAACATCACAAGAATTCTGGCCAAAGTCTCCTGCTCGGAATGTCATACCTCCGGAAAGTCGGAAAATATAAAATTTTCATATCACTCCAGAAGAGTCCAGTATTCTCTACTGATCTTCATCATTTCCTCGAACACTAAGGGTAGTGGCTTGTATGCACAAATTCATTCATAAATTGAAACAAAAGGTGAAAAGAATATCAAACGATTCTTACGTACAACTAACATATTCTGACTTGCAACATTCAAGCTCAGTCTAATCTTGTATACACAAACTCGATATTTCAGCAAAGAGAAATTAAAGTTGCTTGAAAAGCGACCCCTCGAGAAGGGAAGCTCACTTCTCGTCTTAAACCCATTCCTGGACGCTAAGGAATTAATACGGGCAAATGAAAGACTAGCCAACTCCATCTTTAGTTACAACGAACGACATCCCATCATTATCCCAGAGAAATCCCGTTTTACCTTCTTATTTCTATTATTATCTCCACCAGCTTACACTGCATGGTGAGCATCGCTTGATGCAACAAATGGTCCGACAAGAGTTTTACATCCCGCAACTAAAGCCACCACCTAAAAGAACCATTTTCATGTGTAAACAGTGTACAATGTACAAGCACATGATGCTTTACCCTTTACCGTCACTGGGGTTGATTTTGCTGAACCTTTCCAGATAAAGGCCTCGATTCTAAGTTCTTCCTCATTCAGAAATGTGTATGTGGCTTTTTTGTATGTTTTACAACAAAGGCAGTACACCTCGAGCTATGTGCACCACTGGGCTTTTCTTGCAGCATTTGCCCGCTTTGTCGGACAACGCGGATTTCCTTTAAAAATTATGAGCGACAATGGAAAAAACTTGTCGGAGCTCAAAGAGCCACGGAAAAGAGTTTTTACTATTCATGAAGGAAGTATCAACCGAAATTGTCAAAAAATATGCATCTCAAGGGATAGATTGGCAATTCATAATCCTATGTTCTCCACACGTGGGCGGACTCTGGAAATCAGCAGTAAAGAGCTTTAAGTCCCACTTAAAGAAAACGGCTGGTAACCATAAGTTCAATTATGAGGAGTTTACTACATTACTCTTACCACTCTCGCAAGATCCCTCCGACTTCACAGCCTTAACCCCAGGATATTTCCTCATAGGAGCACCCATTCTGGCCATACTTGAGCCAGGCGTGGAGTCGCTATGGGAGCGAATTAAAATTCTCCATCATGATTTCAGCCGACGATGGAAGGAAGACTACATAAAAGACACACAATTCACAAGCTTGGAGACTGCGTCCTTATACAAGACGATTGACTCCCTCCTACGGAATAGCGACTCGGCCGCATAAAACAACTTTATTTCGGTTTCGACGGTCATGTTCGAGTAGTTGATCACCACACCCAAACCGGAACGATAACCAAACCTCTCGTCAAATTACCAACCGAGGAAGATAAAGAAACGTAAAACCGAAACCGCAATGTTAATAAATCAATAAATCGCTAAAATATATAAACCGCTTACCAAATCGAAATCTCGAATAACATAAAACTCCACAAAAGACTTAACTTAAATGTCTGATAAAAAAAATTACACCTTAGTCTTGCTACGTATCGTGGCACAAATGTCCATATTATTGTAAATATCACAATGTTTTACTAATACCACCATTTCTCTCACAGAGCAATATGGATGTGAATATGACATCATCCTCAACACTAACCATGCGTTCGGCAGTTTCCGCTCCTCGCTCTGAAGCTGCCCCAATAGCAGCACCCCCTACCACCACTGCACCGGCAGCGCTTCGAACAACGACAGGCTCCACCACGACAACGGCTCCGCGTAAAAGCACGCCAGCATCACCCGCATTATCAGCGGATCTGCAACGCATTTGATGTCCACTATGTCGCCGCCCGCATCGGCTATCGCACTGCGGTATCTTTAAAGGCATGCTGCCGGTGCTTTTCGCAATTACCCGCCTGTACATATTTAACGTTTTTTAAAAACCACTGTTTCAATCTACAATAACTTTCATCATTTTGTATATATATAATATACATATATTTAACCCTTAAACCCAAATTTTAAAACACATTTTGTTATAACAATTTTAAAGTGCATTTCGTAGGAAATAAAAGTTTATAACGGTGTTTTGGAATTTGTGCATTTTTGTTTGCAGAAGAATGTGTGCGTGACCTAGAAGGTTTTTTGTACACATTCAATTGTTATTTCATATTATTTTCGATCCAAATATAATACTATTAGTGGACTCAGAACTTGTCATAATGCATCGCAAAGTCATAATAGCATAAATTTGTTTTACTTGTTTCAAAAGATTTGTTATTGGATTAACATACAAAGTTTAGTTTACACAATTGCAATTATTAATGTTAAGTTTTCGGTTCATTGTGAGACCAAATGAACGTAATATATATAAATATACATATTTCAACAATTGTTATTCCAGTATTGCAAACTTCTTATTCTGTTATAAATAATTACAAACTTGTTAGTTTTTATACTAGTAATAACATACATATACATACATATACTGGACTTGAATTTCCGCTTAGTTACGACCAGAATATATCTCCATTTAGTCATAGGACTCATGGAATGTCGAAATATAATTCTTCGTCCAAAGACAATTTAATTTTTCAAGCAAGCAAACTAATTTAATCCGATTCCTGTAGGGAAACTGCCAATTTTTTTAGGGGGCTTTTTTTACAAATACTTATGAAAAAGTGTTTATAGTATTTCTTATATTTCCAACCAGGTACAAGAACCATTGTCATGCAATTTTGACATTAATAGAGCTACCATAAATGATGATGTCGTAGTAAAAATGAAATGAAATCATGACAGTAATATAGGCGATAGAGTTAAACAAATTACTTACTGGGGCGATAATAAGAGCATCGAAATGTAGCAAGAATATAAATATATTTTGCAATACGTAAGAAATACTAGAAATAGGGCGAATAAAAATAAATCTGTGGCTCTAATTTATGTGAGTTTCAATAAGCCGCAAGGCAACCGCAAGCTATTTGTACGTAGGCGATTTAGTTGCGCATTGCGGAGATCGAAGTGTTCGATAATGTGCGCCCGTGCCCAGTAGGCGTGATCTACACATTTTACTCATATACTAACATAAACAGTGCTTAAATGTACAGTTTGTTAACGTCTACAATGATATTTTTGTTGCTTGTGAATATGCTATTGGTCTCAAATGTCCCACTCTATCGTAGACGGTCCTCAAGATAATACAATTGCTAGTGTATATGTTGAAGAGCTTATTTATATGAGCTGATCTTTAACCCAAACATTATCGGGTAAACCACACAATCATGTTTGTTTGCATTCAATAGAAAATAAGATTACATTTAACAAATATTATATTTCATAAGAAAATAAAAAACAAAATAAAAAAAAAAACAAAGAAATAGATTAAGAAAATTGTAATAACTTTAGTAGTTATATAAGCAGAACATAATTTGAAAAAGAAATAGAAGAAAATATAATGTCACAGAAGTAACATCGTCGGCATTTTTATTTTCCTCCGCTCGAACAACCAAAACTGGCGCAGTCGGTAAAAACAAACTGCAAAGTTGAGCGATACTAAAAACTAAAGTTTTTTAAGTTTCGTAAGCTTTAGCAAGGGGAAGCAAATCCTAAGATTAGCTCCCAATTTAAAGATCTCTTATATATATATAAATATATAAGTCGGTCGGCACAGAAAGCCAAGTTTAATAAACTTAAGTTTCTGCACAAGTTATCTGGAACGTCGGAGAGCGACTCCGAGGATTACAATTTGTGAAGGCGAAGAATAGCTTCATTCCGCCCATCAACATTACCAGGAAAAGTGGGATTAAAGATTAATGCCCCACCCACAGAAGTCGCAGAGAGACCGAAGTGCACCATACAAAGCAACAACAACAAGTTCAGTTGTATTAAAAGAGGATACATCAGCAATGAATCCAGGCGAGCAGCAATCACTACAGATGACAGGATCACAAATTTAAATTAAAGGAGAAGCAGCAAGTGTCATCCGGCCTTTGCGACCTACACCAACATGGCAGCAAATGAGAGAAGAACTCATAAAGAATTTTGGAGTAAAGGAGTCGTACCACACTCTTTACAATCAGGCGATTGCACTACGAAACTATAACGTAAGTCAATATTTTTAAAATTTAAAAGATATTTTAGATAAACTAAATTTAAAATATGAATTCGACAGGATAAAGCTTATAGAATTTTCTCCAATTAACAACGAAAGTTTAATTCTAAAAACATTATTAAATGGGATACACTCCAACTTAAGCAGTGTAGTGATTAGTAGAAATATAAGCACCATTAGAGAGGCTTTTAGCGTTCTTCTAGAGACAGGTTTGCTAATACAATTTGATAAAAGACAAAACAATTATCAAAGAAATAATTATAGAAATTTTTCAATTAGAAATTCTTTGGCTCACAATTTTGGCAATTTCAATAATAAACAGTATATGCAAAATTCCGATAATTTTCAATTTGGACAAAATCAGCGGAGAGAATTTCGTAACAATTCTAACCAAAATGACAATTATCAACAATTTAACTTTGGACAAAGTAGACAAAATAATTCTGAGCAATTTAGCTTTGGACAAAATAGGCAAAACAATTCTCAACAATCTAGAACATATAATTCAGTCCAAAGGAGACAAAACCCCCCCGAACCGATGGAAATAGATCACGTTCAAGAACAAGCAAATTTTCGGTTGCCAGCCCAAAACAATCGTTACCGATAATAGAAGTGGCCATAAAAAAATTAAAAATTAAATGTCTTATTGACACAGGGTCTACAACATCATTATTGAAATATAATGTGTTAAAAGATTATGAATGCATTGAGCTGGATAAACCAATATACTTTAGCACCATTAAGGAAAATTTTTCTCTAAATAAAGAGTTAGTCACCCCAACCCCAAACGAATTCAATGAAAAAAGTTATATACATTGGAAACTAACCAACATAAAAAATAATAACTTTGATGCTATAATAGGACAGAATATTTTAAAACCTATCAAAGGAATAATTAATTTAGAAAAGGAGTATGTAGAAATAAACGGCAACAAAATTAAATTTATAAACTCATGCCCTTACAATTACGAAGATATTAATATACTTACAGAGTGTAAAGAGAATTTGCTAGATATTTTATCAAATAGTGTCATGAATGAAGAAAACAAGAAAAATTAGAATACATTCTAAAAGCAAATAGCGATTTATTTTTCCAAGAACGTAAAAACCTTTATCATACTCATGAAATTCAGCATGAAATTGTTACAAAAACAAGTAGACCAACTTATAATAAAATTTATAGATATCCCCAAATTCATAAAGAAGAAATTAGTAGACAGATGAACGAGATGTTGCGCCAAGATATTTTTAAAGAAAGTAATTCCCCGTACAACTCGCCTCTTTGGATTGTACCGAAAAAGCCAGACAACACAATGAAGAAAAAATGGAGAATAGTTATTGACTACAGGAAGCTAAACGAAGTCACTATAGATGACAAATTTCCAATACCACATATAGAAACAATACTCAGCAAACTTGGAAGAGGTCAGTATTTTACAACATTAGATCTTGCAAAAGGCTTTCATCAAATATAAATAAAAGAAGAAGATAGACCAAAAACAGCTTTCTGTACATCCTAAGGACACTTTGAATTTATAAGAATGCCTTTCGGACTAAAGAATGCACCAGCAACTTTCCAACGTTTAATGAATTCAGTTCTTAGGGAATATATCAACAAGATATGTGTTGTTTATTTAGACGACATCTTAATTTTTAGTTCGTGTAGTGAAGAACATACCCAAAATATCAACAAAATATTTTCAGCATTAAAAAAACATGATTTAAAGAAACAACGGAATTTCTAGGTCACACTTTAACAACAGAAGGGATACAACCAAATTTAAGCAAAATCGAAAACATACAAAAACTAAAGTTGCCTACTACATCAAAGCAAATTAAATCATTCCTAGGAATAACAGGTTATTATGGAAAATTTGTAAGAGATTACGCTAAAGTAGCACATGGTTTAACAAAATATTTAAAAAGGGATATTAAAATAAACACTCGCGATCCTCAGTACATTTGTAACATCCTTCGAAAAACTTAAAAAGCTATTAGTAAGCCCACCAATATTGAAATATCCAGACTTTAACAAAAAATTTGGCATTTCAACTGATGCAAGTGACTTTGCAATTGGCGCAGTATTAACCCAGGACAGTCATCCTATAAGCTATGCTAGTCGAACCCTTAACAAACACGAAAGAAGTTATTCCACTACAGAAAAAGAACTACTAGCTATTGTCGGGCAGTGACATATTATAGACCATACATTTATGGCAGAGCATTTGATCTCTTAACCGATCACCAACCATTTAAGCGGCTCCAAATAAAAAACAAGGGAAAAGACATTAACCCAAGATTGCAAAGATGGTTAACTAAACTAGGTGAATACAATATTAATATAAATTACGTGAAAGGAAAGGAAAATAACGTAGCCAATTTTCTAAGTAGAATAGATAGTAGCACAGGCGAGATTCATTCATTGGAAGAAGACAACATAAGCACAAATGCTACAATCCACTCTCAAGAGGAGGAACTAAATGATCGTACTATTGTAAATCGCTTCAATACACAAATCATTTCAACAAAAAAGAAATTTATGGAATCTGAAGAACTAGGCAACACGAAGGAAATTTTTATTAGCGCAAAAGATATAAAAAATAATAATTTCATAGATCTTTGTCGTAGGCACATAAATAGTGGAAAAGTAGGTATTATTTCTTATTTAACCGATAATCAGTACAATATAGTTCAGCAAAAGCTTATTCAAATAATTAATAG
The DNA here is from genome assembly GCA_027475135.1 of Bactrocera correcta. Taxonomy (NCBI): domain Eukaryota; kingdom Metazoa; phylum Arthropoda; class Insecta; order Diptera; family Tephritidae; genus Bactrocera; species Bactrocera correcta. The sequence goes on along the minus strand of CM050323.1, from coordinate 84,578,376 downwards.
ACAGCTAAAGTTTTTTAGATGTGAATTCCATGCTAAAGATATGAAAAATGAATAAAAAGTTTATAAACAAATTGCGCAATATCATTAAATGAAACAAGCCATTTAGGTATTAATGAAAATTATGAAAAATTTGAAAAAATTAATATACTGGAAAAATTTGAAAGTTTTGATTCAAAAATATATAATTAATTGCGATGTTTGCAATAGAGCAAAATATGATAGAAAACTTTTAAAACCAAAATTTCAGTTAACGAAAACACCAACAGATATAAATGAAATAGTTCACGAAGATATTTACATAAATAAAAAATGTTACTTCCTTACTTTTATATACAAATTTGCTATGGCATTTCAACTGGAAGATAGAAACAGTATAACTATCATAGAAAAGCTTAGATTATTCTTTTCTATCAAAGGAAGACCCAGAAAGTTAATATTAGATAATCAATTCAACTCAATTGACATAAAAGATTTTTTTAGGAAAGAAGAAATAGAAGTTCATTTTACAAAACCAAACAGTCGTACTGGGAACTCAGATATCGAAAGATTTCATAATACTGGGTAGGCCATTTAAAGTTGACCCATCTGGCAACGCTGTAACTTTTAACAGCGCTGACAAATCGGCTAATGTCATACCGCGTTAGAAGCGTCATTCGAAGACAATTTATACCATGGAACAGTACTCTCCAAAAGAACGCGCTGAAATTGTTCAGCTTTATATTCAAAATAACTTTTCAATTATGTTAACTCAACGTGCGTTTCGCAAAAAAAATAAAGTGAAAAGTGCTCCAGTTAAGAACACAATTAAGTCTTTATACGCAAAATTTGTGAACACCGGTAATCTCAGTAATGCCAGTCATGCATCCAGACAACACACAAGACGTTCTGATGAAAATATCGAAGCTGTACGAGCCAGTATTGAGGAGACTCCATCGACATCGAGTTATCGCCGCTCTCAGGAATTAGACATCTCTCGCACCACTCTCCGACGCATAATTCATAAAGATTTGAAGATGTTTCCATATAAAATTCAAATGGCACAAAAACTAAACCCAGCTGATTATCCGCGACGCCTTAATTTTGGCAAACAAACAAATGGGTCAACTTTAAATGGCCTACCCTGTACTCTCTCCGAAAGAATTAGAGTCCTAGAAATTGAAAAACCAAGCCTTTCGACAGCGGAAAAAGTATTTCAAAGCATAGAATGGTATAACAAATCTTATCATTCTACAATTAAAACCACACCTCTTGAGGTTATAAATAGGGAAAAACTGATAAAAATTTTATTAAAGACACTATTCAGAAGACTTAAGAAAAATGCAAAGGAAAACTAAATAGAAATAGCGAAGAGTTTAATAACACTCAAAAAAGAAAACTATTATTCCTATACCAAATACAGCAGACAAAGAAATAACAGCAGAAATTGAAAATGTTTTTGAATACAAAAATGTCACTTATAAATTCGAAGAAGCTAAAACACTAAATGAACTACAAATTTCTAAACATTGTACTCATATCTACTTATTAAATTGTGAACTTATCAAAAATAGCATTACAGCAATTTTTCAAATTGATGAAGAAACTATTTTAATAAAAAATGCAAATGGCATAGAACTAAACCAGAACTGCGACAATAGAAAAATTAAGTTGAAAAACACTACATTGATTCATTATAATAACTGCACAATTAGGATCCTATACCAAACATTCTCAAATACTAAAATATCATACAATCAAAGATTTTATTATCCAAACTATGATTCTCACAATTTCACTAACAAAATTACAGTTAACGACCTTGTATTTAAAAACAAAGAAAATTTAAAAGAAATTAATGAATTAAAAATCACAAAAATATCTCTCATATTGGAATATCAATTTTAAGTTTTATTGTGATTATAATAATAATTTTAATATCTTGTAAAATTAAAAAAAAGAAAAACAATACTATTCAAACTCAGGAGAGTTTTCCATTAAGGGAGGGAGGAGTTATGTGTACACTATCATCCCAACCAGACACCACAAAACAAAATATTGTAAATTGGACAAAATAAAAGATTAAAGAAAAACAAGTAATCATTACAAAAAATAAGATAACAAGTAGAGATAAAGAACATAATGCAAATGCATACAAACATGTTTTGGTCCTTATGTTTTACTGTAATGATAACCCAGATATTATCGGGTAAACCACACAATCATGTTTGTTTGCATTCAATAGAAAATAAGATTACATTCAACAAATATTGTATTTCCTAAAAAAAAAAAAAAAAAAAGAAATATATTAAGAAAATTGTAATCACTTTAGTAGTTATATAAGCAGAACATAATTTGAAAAAGGAATAGAATAAAATATAATGTCACAGAAGTAACATCGTCGGCACTTTTATTTTCCTCCCCTCGAACAACCAAAACTCGCGCGTCACAATTTTCGCTAATAACGTCACCATACGGTTCTTGCTCGCTGATAGTCCTGTGCGCTACGGAAATAATTCGAATCTCAGCGGTCCTGCGTGATATGGTCGCCGTTACCATACGCAATCATTTTTACACGTGAATTTACGGCTGGTTACGTTCTTACCCAAATCATTTTGGAAGAATATGGAGCGATGCTTCTATAGCTTTTTCAGGATGAATAAAATGGCAGCTCACGAATCTCTTCACGTTGCCCTTCTCCTCAGAAGTGACAATTTTGCTTGTTTATATACATACCAAATGAGCCAGAAATGTGACTCATCAGTAACCAAAATGTAACTCGAAAACGTCGGATCTTGTTGGAACTTCTCAAGAGCCCATAGAGCGGTGAAGTCGCTTGGAAAGGTTAAGAGACTTCAGGTTTTGCAAAAACTGTATTTTATATGCTTTCATGTAGAATCTCGACGTAAAATGCGCCAAGTTGTTCTATACGTCAGTCCGAGTTGCTGCGAAAGGCGCCTAATGGACTCTTCAAAGTCTTTGTGCACAGTCTCAGATACGGCAGCTTTGTTTTTTTCACTGCGTGCAGGACATGGTCTATTCGGGCGAATATTATCCAATAATGAGTGCTGGATCTCAATATGGATGATGATGATTGGGAATAGTACGCTCAGAACGCTGATTATGAGGTGAGCGAAGCGCATGAAAAACATTGCTTACAGAACGTGAATTTTCGTACTAAAGTTGAACGATTTGTGAACGTTCTTCAGGTATAAGTATTTCCAGGATGAAATGGCAAACAATACTGAACACAAATAGCTTGACACGACTCACGCATTATCTGTCAAAATAAGGCTATTGAAAAGAGTAGATGTACTTGGATCACTATATAATACGGGACAAATTTTAGAGATCTGACATCACTCGCAGCAGGACTGTAACCAAGCCCCAACTATTAATTGAGAAAATGTTGCATTCGGAGCAGAGTGTTAAGCAGTTAAGGACACCCAATAAGATGCATGTGTATAAATACATATAGTATGTTATAATACATGCTTTATCTTAAGAAATTGTCGTTGAACGTCTTTACTTATGGCATTGAATATATATATGACATTAGGTTTGGAGTAGAAAAATACCGTGCAGTTATATCCGACAATTTTTCGAATATGTGTATGTATATATGTATACTTGTGTTTATACCTATACGAGTATGCATGCTTCTGGCGACTGCAGATAGATACGCTGAAATATGAATTGATAATAATGCGACGTTGATGCAGCCTCAGTTGCGGATCATGAGAATAAGCACTGAAAATAGCATCGAAGGTACTTGTAATACGTGTTCGCCTTTGTACACAAAAGAGAAAGGAAGATTAAAAGGGCGCAAAGAGTTGAAAGGGATTACCGGAGGCGTATATGACTTTTGCATTGCAATTATTTGGTAAAGTGAAGAGACTTAATTATATTATACTTTCTTAGTAGCAACTGCAAGCCATAACGTCGGATCAGAGGAAACAAAAAAGGTTAAAACCAAATAAAATATAAAAATATTTCGAAAAGGTAAATTTTAAGTCAGTAAAAATGGATATTTAAAAAATTGTAGGTTGTCAAAAAGGTGGCGCTGAAAGCGCGTAGTTCTAGTTTTATTCGTCGCATCGGCATCATGCTATACCTTTTTGGAAAGATCATTTCACGCGCTAATACGTGTTTGATTGATTGTCGTTTCTTTTAAGTCGTTCGTGAGTTATAGCGTCGCAAACATGGATCAAAATAAAGAGAAAATACGGCATATTTTACAGTACTACTACGATAAAGGCAAAAATGCATCTCAAGCAGCCAATAAAATTTGTGCAGTTTATGGAACCGATACAATTTCCATTTCCACCGCACAACGATGATTTTAACGTTTTCGTTCTGGTGTAGAGGTGGTCGAAGATGCGCCACGCTCCGGAAGACCTGTCCACGAAAATTGCGATAAAATCACTGAATTGGTCAAAAGAGACCAGCATAGTGGTCATCAAATCGTTATATACCATTTGAAGAAGCTTGGAGTCACTAAGAAGCTCGATGTATGGGTGCCACACGAGTTGATTCAATAAAAATACCACAAGACTTTTTTGACAACCCATTATATGAAATAGTAGAATTTCGAAACATACGGCACCTCTCATATTCCAATATTTAAATATATATATCGCTGCACTGGTATGCATATAAATAAATATCTGCTTTTCTTAAATAAGATTAGAGTTTATGTTTGTAAGAGCACAAGATGTTTCTCATCACATATAAGAGTTGCAGATATTTCAACCAGAAACAAAATTTTATTAAAATTGAGAAAGAATTTAATTTATGGAGGCAATGCAATGAACGCTAAAAATAGGTTTCTGAAATATATTATTTACCATCATATACACGGACTTAAATATTAACAGGATTTTCCAATAAACGGTATATGATTTCTTAGAAAAACAAACAACTGGCAGTTAAGGAAGTTCAGTTGCGTTGTATTTAATGTGAAGTACAATCGATATTTTTAAATTCTTAATAAATCATTCCTTAAATAGTCTTCACGTTTTCTGTTGTAAGAACCCAATCCTCGAGCACTTTTTCTATTAAGCCGTATGCCTTGAATAGGGATTTCAATACTGGTTTCCAAAGCTTGAGAAAAGTCTGGTTTATTGATAAAAGCAATGACTTCAAATAACAAGCCATTTTCTCGGAATAACTCGGTTGTTGGACGTGCTGTATGGCGGGTGCCCGACTTGTTGGAATCAGAGGTTGTCAAGATCAAGTGCTTCTAATTGCGGCCAAAGAAAGTTGATTATTATCGACCTATGTATGTCGCTCTCCATTGACAGTAACGGTGTCATCAGCTTAATTTCAAAAAGAGACGGGGTGATGGAAATATCACACCAAACTGACAATTTAGAGAAATGTAATGGTTGTTTATGAATAACTTGTGAAAGTGAGCCTCATCAGAGAAGATGATTTTCTTAAAAAAATAATTTTCTAGTTGTTCCAAGGCAAAAACAGCAAATTCACGACGTTTACGATGGTTTATTGGCTTCGGTTTTCGAGTGAATTTTATACAAATGGTTTGCCGTTTCAAAATCCGCCGAATTGTGGTCTTAAGGGGGGAGCCTGGTTTAGAGGCTTCAAATAAACGATTTCTTTGAGGATTTTTTTAGGAAGGAAAAAGATTGATTATTATGTAATTAAAGCAAAATTTCAAGGGCTTATAGTTATATATTTAAGCATCATTCAGAAACTTTTTTTGGATACGAAATCTTTGATATTCCGCCGGGCAATTGCTTCCGCCCGATGCATTTCGCATGTGCATTCGTCGGACGGCGGACAGGATGCAGGTCGCAATTTCTATCGGAAACAAAAAACTCAAAGAGATTCATTTTTTCAATAACTTATCTTCTAGTTAAACTAAAAAAATCCCAAAAACAAGTGTAAAATTTTGAAAGTTAAAAAAAAAATGAAAAATAAGTGGTTTTTAACCAAAAAAAAATTTACTTTATGTTGTTTAAAACTATGTTCAAACTGGACTTTTCTTAATTTCTTTTAACTAGAAGATAATTTAGTGACAAAGTTTTTTTTTCTATGCTGCCCCCAATTAAACAAATCGTATAAATGAAAAACCGAGAAATCTCGCGTCAAAGCTTTCGCTTTCTGCCTAGTCGCTCATACTTATGTATATCTGCTAGACGCTCGGTTACTATTTTCCTTTTAGCTTCGAAAATATTTCAAATTCTCATCTAAGACTTTGGGGACGTATTCTTAGGTTATTATTAAACAGATTTGAGCAAAAAATTAAAAATCGATTTTTTGAAGCTTCTAAATCAGGGGGAGAATATTGTCATAATATATATACGGTGACCATCCGTATTGATTTTCGCAGTACAAAGGTTGCTATATATATTTCTGGACTAGGCAACACTAAGTGTAGCCAGGTGCAATCTGACATTTCCATTGGAAAGTTTGACATTTTTTAGTATAACATCACTCAGAACGTTTCGTCATTTAATCGTGAATTGTTTTATTTACAGGGAATTAAATAATTCATCTCGGCCAAAAAATGGAATTAACTCGTGAACATTTTCGTGCGATCATTTTTCACAACTTTCGACGTGGATTATCACGACAAGAGTGCATCGATGAACTAAAATCTTTGCATGGATATGAAGCACCATCCTATAGCACTGTGAAAAACTGGTACAACGAATTCAATCTTGGCCGACGCTCGATTAAAGACGAATTCCGTGAAGGTCGTCTAAAAACAGCCGTTGTGCCAGAAAATATCGATGCTGTACATGAACTGATAATGCAAGACCGTCATGTAACATACCTTCAAATAGAAGCATGCCTATGCACTTCTCCCACCAGCATACATTCGATATTGCATGAACACCTGGCCGTTAAAAAGGTTTGTTCTCGTTGGATCCCGCACAATTTGACAATCGCTCAAAAAAAGGCTCGTGTGGATTGGTGTAAAGAAATGCTGAAAAAATACGATCACGGCGCTTCAAAAGACGTTTATAAGATCGTCACAGGCGACGAGTCGTGGGTCATTTTTGTTGATAAATATGCCTATTTTCATTATTAGGCCAGAAATATATATAGCAGCCCTCGTACTGTACTGATTTTGAGGCACCTGTTCTGCGTTTTTTTTTTGTTTTTTTGTGAAAGTGGCAAAAATTTCCGTTTTTTTTCCGAACGTACTGTTTTTTGTTCTGAAATTTAGCACCAAGCAGCTTTTTAATGAATAAGGTATTATCAACATTAAATTGTCATTCCTGATGTGAACAGCTGATTGCGGGTTTGAATTTTTTTGCTTTCTGTAATGTTCTATTGACAAACAACTAGGTAAGTTTAATTGCCAGCAGTGTTAAAAACTTAAATTGGGAAAAATTCTTTTGTTTTGGCGTTACAAAATGCCTCCTCCCCGCAGAAAATGCGTTTTTAATAAACAACTACAAGAAGAATACACCTCCATAATGGAAATTAACAGCGGTACAGAGAAATGTACAAAATGTTCTGCAGTATTCTCTATTGCCAATACAGGTAAACACGATGTGCTGCGCCATTTACAATCTCAGAAACATCGAAAAGTCGATATTGCAGCTTCTAGCAGCAAAGCCGTGATGAGCTTTGTAAGGTTACGTACAATAGTCGATCAGCGAAGAAAAATCAGCGTAAATGAAGGCACCTGGTCATATCACACTGTGCATCATTAAACGATGTTTTGACGAAAATTATTCACCAGCTTGCACCAAGTGTGGATCTATTGTTTGTAATGTATTAGCACTACATGCATTGCAACTATGGAAAGCTGATATTAATGATATCAATTTTATTGCCGTTTTTTCCGACTGCTCAAATCATGGAAGTATGAAAGTGTGTCCTGTTCTTGTTCGATATTTTCTGCCTGAGAAGGGTGTGCAATTAAAAATATTGGCAGTAAATGATCTCCGTAGTGCGTCGTCAGACATACTCACAAATAATATTTTTGATCTCATGAAAAAGTTTGCATTAAGTGAGAAGTTACTTGCTCTTTGGAGGAGCTGCAAGACGCGGGAAAAATAATCTTTTCCATAAATTGGCAGTATCCAATGGCAGCGCCCTTATTGGAGTAAACTGTGCCGATCACATTGTTAATAATTGCATACAAAGTTTAATAAAGTGTCTTCCGATGGATATTGAAGTCATTGTCGTTAAACTATTTTCTTACGTTTATATATACATACACGGTTAGAGTAGAGCATTTAAAGGAAATAGCTATAAAACGGATCTTAAAACTTTTCAAACCACTAAAAAAAATATTTTTTGAAACAGCCTCACTGCCCAAGCCTCTTAAAAACTTATTTTGAAAACTCAACCTCAGAAATGTGGGTTTTAGATACTCATAGTCAAGCATCTCTTTTTCATATTTACATTATGTAGATTGAATCGCAGAATATTTGCATGATAGAAGTTGCCTTACTAATAAAGGAACTTAAATTAAAAATCACGGAACGCAGATGCAATTTTTGTACCTCTCCTGATGAAGAACCTCATGTCAGAGTTGTGTTGTGTTGATTATATAAACCAGTGGGATCACGCATTCAAAGAGGTTGAGGTAATGGAATGGAGTCTTCTGCGCACTATATTATGGAAAAGAGAAGCACCAGTAATATTAATGACAGTGAATTGTTTGATGAATTCACCTGCGTTAAAAGTTATGTAACTCCAGATAAAATTATTCAATGGGAGGAAAATAAAAAGCCAGTTTATCAAAAATGGATTGAAGTTTTTCAACATTTAAAAAAACCATGTGTACCTTATTAAAATATATGTAAAATAGTCGAATTGTCCATATATTAATTTATGTTAACCGGGCTCAAATGCTGCAACAGAAAGGGTATTTTTCATTTTAAATTATATATGGACAAACGAAAAATCGCAAGTGAAAATTGAGACTGGGAAGTCAAATTTATTTACTAAGTACAATTATGAAATGAACCGCATAGAGTTTAAAAATTTCTTACAAAACGAAGAAAATTTGATTACAAAAATTTATTCCTCTGAAAAGTACAATTAATTTGCATTCAATGCATATTACATACGACATATTTTTATGAAATACTTAATTTAAAATAAGTTTTTTAATACACATAAATATACTGTGCCCAAAAAATAAGGTGACATTTGAATTTAAACTGCGCGCGTCGAAGGATTTGGAGGATTTTTTTTTAGATTGGTAGTACTGTCAGTCGGAGGATGGGGTCATGTGTAGAAGTTCACGCAAGTGAGGAAAGTTTTCTGATCGCCATTCACCTGGGAGTGGGCAGAAACGATTCTTTTACATATGACTCAAGCAGCTTGACCAAGTATCCTCTGGGTAGCCTAAGAACATCCGTTTGAAGGCGAGCTAAAGTGAGAAGGCGAAACACCCCTGCATAGGGTTGTGCGCTGGGTTTGGGACCCGCCACGTAAAAAAACATCCCCAATGAAAAAGCACAAACAGCCTCGGATGAGAGCCCCCCCTTTTGATGACGACCATGGCAAACGAAATAAGGACTATGATTTGAGGGCGAGCACCTGGAATGTCCGGTCCCTTAATTGGGAAGGTGCCGCTGCCCAGCTGGTAGATGTCCTCGTAAAGATAAAGGCTGACATCACCGCCGTCCAAGAAATGCGATAGACGGCACAAGGACAGAGACGAGTAGATTCTTGTGACATTTACTACAGTGGCCATATAAAGGAGCACAAGTTTGGTGTTGGATTTGTGGTGGGAGAGAGACTCCGTCGCCGAGTACTATCATTCACTCCGGAGAATGAATGTCTAGCCACAATCCGCATCAAAGCGAGGTTCTTCAACATATCGCTGATTTGCGCCACGCCCCGACGGAAGAGAAGGACGATGTGACCAAAGATGCCTTTTATGAGTGCTTGAAGCGCACTTATGAGAGATGCCCCCGCCACGATGTCAAAATCGTGCTTGGCGACTTCAATGCCAGGGTGGGCAAAGAAGGTATCTTTGGCACTACGGTCGGTAAATTCAGCCTCCACGAAGAAACATCCCCAAATGGCCTGAGGCTGATCGACTTCGCCGGGGCCCGAAATATGGTTATCTGTAGTACTAGATTCCAGCATAAGAAGATACATCAAGCTACCTGGCTGTCTCCTGATCGAAAAACCACCAACCAGATCGATCATGTTGTGATAGACGGAAGACACGTCTCCAGTGTTTTAGATGTGCGTGCGCTCCGAGGTGCTAACATCGACTCCGACCACTATATTGTTGCAGCCAAAATTCGCACCCGCCTCTGTGCAGCAAAAAACGCACGCCAACAAACACAAGGATGGTTCGACGTCGAGAAGCTGCAATCACAACAGACAGCCGAACGTTTTTCTACTCGGCTTGCACTCCAGCTCTCTGAGAGCACTCGGCAACAACTCGGTATAAGGGAACTGTGGGACGGCATTTCAAACTCCTTACGTACAGCTGCAACCGAAACCATTGGCTTTCGGAAAGTGCAAAAGAACAGCTGGTACGACGAGGAGTGCCGTGTCGCAGCGGAGAGAAAACAGGCTGCCTACCTCGCAACGTTACGATCGACCACAACACGTGCGGGATGGGATAGATACCGAGAGTTGAAGAGGGAAGCGAGACGCATTTGTAGACAGAAAAAGAAAGAGGCCGAAATGCGTGAGTACGAAGAGCTTGATAAGCTGGCCGACAGGGGTAATGCTCGAAAATTCTACGAAAAGATCCGGCGATTTACAGAAGGTTTCAAGACCGGAGCATACTCTTGTAGAACCCCCCAAGGTGATCTCGCCACCGATGCCCAGAGCATGCTTAAATTATGGAGGGAACACTTCTCCAGCCTGCTGAATGGCAGTGAACGCACAACACCAGGAGAAAGCGAACCCGATACCCCAATCGATGACGATGGAGCAGACGTTCCATTGCCCGACCATGAAGAAGTTCGAATAGCAATTGCCCGCCTGAAAAACAACAAAGCGGCAGGGGCTGATGGATTGCCGGCCGAGCTATTCAAACACGGCGGCGAAGAGCTGATAAGGTGCATGCATCAGCTTCTTTGCAAAATATGGTCGGACGAAAGTATGCCCAACGATTGGAATTTAAGTGTGCTATGTAAAATCCACAAAAAAGGAGACCCCACAATCTGCGCCAACTACCGTGGGATTAGCCTCCTCAACATCGCATATAAGGTTCTGTCGAGCGTATTGTGTGAAAGATTAAAGCCCACCGTCAACAAACTGATTGGACCTTATCAGTGTGGCTTTAGACCTGGTAAATCAACAACCGACCAGGTATTCACGATGCGCCAAATCTTGGAAAAGACCCGTGAAAGGAGAATCGACACACACCACCTCTTCGTCGATTTCAAAGCTGCTTTCGACAGCACGAAAAGGAGCTGCCTTTATGCCGCGATGTCTGAATTTGGTATCCCCGCAAAACTAATACGGCTGTGCAAGCTGACGTTGAGCAACACGAAAAGCTCCGTCAGAATCGGGAAGGACCTCTCCGAGCCGTTCGATACCAAACGAGGTTTCAGACAAGGCGATTCCTTATCGTGCGACTTTTTCAACCTGCTTCTGGAGAAAATAGTTCGAGCTGCAGAACTCAACAGAGAAGGTACCATCTTCTATAAGAGTGTACAACTGCTGGCGTATGCCGATGATATTGATATCATCGGCCTCAACACCCGCGCCGTTAGTTCTGCTTTCTCCAGACTGGACAAGGAAGCAAAAGAAATGGGTCTGGCAGTGAACGAGGGCAAGACGAAATATCTCCTGTCATCAAACAAACAGTCGTCGCACTCGCGACTTGGCACTCACGTCACTGTTGACAGTCACAACTTTGAAGTTGTAGATAATTTCGTCTATCTTGGAACCAGCGTAAACACCACCAACAATGTCAGCCTAGAAATCCAACGCAGGATAACTCTTGCCAACAGGTGCTACTTCGGACTAAGTAGGCAATTGAGAAGCAAAGTCCTCTCTCGACCAAAAAAAAAACCAAACTCTATAAGTCACTCATAATTCCCGTCCTGCTATATGGTGCAGAGGCTTGGACGATGTCAACAACGGATGAGTCGACGTTGCGAGTTTTCGAGAGAAAGGTTCTGCGAAAGATTTATGGTCCTTTGCGCGTTGGCCACGGCGAATATCGCATTCGATGGAACGATGAGCTGTATGAGATATACGACGACATTGACATAGTTCAGCGCATTAAAAGACAGCGGCTACGCTGGCTAGGTCATGTTGTCCGGATGGATGAAAACACTCCAGCTCTGAAAGTATTCGACGCAGTACCCGCCGCGGGAAGCAGAGGAAGAGGAAGACCTCCACTCCGTTGGAAGGACCAAGTGGAGAAGGACCTGGCCTCGCTTGGAATATCCAATTGGCGCCAAGTAGCGAAGAGAAGAAACGACTGGCGCGCTGTTGTTGACTCGGCTATAATCGCGTAAGCGGTGTCTTCGCCAGTAAAGAAGAAGAAGAAGTACTGTCAGTCACATTTATGTCAAATTTCATGTCAAAATATTCATTAATGTTTGAGATACGTGTCGTTTTGTGAGCTGCTAAAATGAGTTTTTCGTTTTTTGCGATGTCGAAATTGTTGAGCAAAGAATTTGCATTAAATTTTGTTTACGGAATCAATTTTCTGCTGCGGATACGTTGAAGATGGCGCAAGAAGCCTTTGGTGATAAGGCTATGTCTAAAAAAAATGTTTGCAAGTGGGATAGTCAGTTCCAAGGCGGCCGTGAACGTGTCGAAGACGAAAAGCGTCCAGGGCGACCATCAACCTAGACCGACGAAGCTCACGTTCACCAAATTAAAAATTTGGTGTTGAAAACCCGTCGATTAACAATTAGAGACCTTGCTGATGGAGTTGTCTTAGCTACTACCATTTTGAAGGATGTTTTGGGCCTCAAGTGCGTCAAATCTCGACTGGTACCGAATTTTTTGGAAAAGGGCATTGAAGAGTGTGAAACGATGCTTTCCGACTACCAGGGTTTGTTGAAATGCATTATAACTGGCGATGAGACTTGGATCTATGCTTACGACCCCGAAACAACCGATCAATCGAGCGAATATTGTGCCAAAAGAGAGCCGAGACCAAAAAAATCGCGCCAAAGTCGCTCAAAAATCAAGCTCATGTTGACTGCATTCTTCCATTATCGTGTTGTTGTGCATAATGAATTCCAGCAGTCAACAAGGAATATTATTTGAACGTTATGCGTCGTTTGCGTAACGCAATTCGCTTAAAAAGGCCGGAAGTGTGGAAACACAATTTTTGGTTTTTACACCACGAGAATGCACTATCCCATACTGCCCTCGTAATTCGTGATCATTTCGCACAAAACTCAACCCATATCGATCCGCAACCACCGTATTCACCTGATCTGGCGCTGTGCGACTTCTGGCTGTTCACCAAGCTCAAAAGACCGCTCAGGGGACACCTTTTTTCTACGATAGAGGAAATTCAAGGCGCAGCGAAGACGGAACTGAAGGCCATCTCGGAAAGTAAATACAACCAGTGTTTCGAAGATTGGAAAATCCGTTGACATAAGTGAACTTTGAAGGGGATGAAATTAATTTGGAAGAATAAATAAAGAATTTTCAAAATAAATACAATGTTTTTTGGGCAGAGTCAAAGTCAAAGGAAACTGATTTATGTTTTTAATGTTAATTTTTGTTTCTTGAATTAAATAACTTTGTTCTTAAAAAATGTTCTGTTTTTCGATTTGAAATTATGGTCACCGTAATTATATACGACTTTATGACATTTATTTATGTCATTGATTCGTGAAAAGAAATTGTAATTTTCTAACCGTAAGACTGTACATGTGTCAAACCACCTCAAGTGGTCCACGACAATTTCACGAAATCACTGATTTTAAAAATTAGCCCCCGTGATATAAATATTTCGTTAAAATTCTTTTTTTTTATTCAAGTTATTGAAAGTTGAAATTTAGGGCATGATAAAATTGTAAAATTATTTTCTCATAAACTACTAGAGATAAATTGATGAAACTTAATGAAGTAAAAAAAAAATGGTTCTTGCTTTATTATAGATATCTTTCACGATCAATTTGTTTAAATAATATTATACTGCATAATATTGTGTTAAATAATTGAAATTTTTCATGTGGTCTTCAGGCTAAAAAAACTGAAAAGAATGTGACGCAATGCGCAAAATATTTTTAATAATCTACAAAAAATTTTTTTTTTCATTCATGCGATTTCAAAAATATGAAATTTTTTGTACCCCTCTTAAAACGTATGGCACCATCGTTGCGCAGTGCGCTAGAAAAACATAAACGCACCACGTATTGTCACGCCTTTATTGATGTATGGTGTAAGAACAAATAAAATATGTTATCGCGTGCTGTTAGGTACATTGTTTGTTGTACAGTCGTACTTTAGTACATTTGCATTATGTAATCGAAAATGTATTTAAATTATTGCCAACAGCGGTATGAACAATTCATAAGACGACATGGATTGAAGAATAAGCTAGGGGGAAAATCGTACCTAAATATAATATAGCTTTGTCAGTAAAACACAGTAATACATCTATTAATTCTCATAGTGATGGAAATCTTGTTATAATTTATTAAGCCATAGATAACGTATATGTAACCCACGTGCCATGGTTGACTTTTTACCGAAATAGCGGTCAATATCTATGATATATCATTTTCAGTGATTAAGTCAGGTATTTGAGTACAGCAAATGTAAAAGAACTCCATTTTGCTCATATGTAAGTAGGGCAGAAAGAAATTGCATGTTAAAAAAAATATGGAGGCAATAATTTATAGTTTGTAGATTTTTATATTAAACGATATACATATATACAGGGTGGCGTAAGAGTAATCCTCCTATCAGAAGATGCTATAAATTTTGCAACTGACCTCTAACACATGCTAAATTCACGTAAATAAACAATGGTACGCTACACTGCGTGCCACAACCGATATGTTGAAGGACGCAATTCCCGGGCGCCTAATCTCCCGTTTTGGCGATTTACACTGACCAACAAGATCGCCTCATTTGACCGCTACAGACATCTTTTTGTGGAGCTTTTTGAAGTCGCGGGCTTATGTCAACAAGCCTCAGACTCTTGCAGCTCTTAAGGACAATATCTGTCAAGAATGTGAGGACCTTTCGCCGGAAGTTCTGACCAAAGTGATGGAAAATGCCATAAAAAGGGTTCAAATGACAATCAACTGTGGCGGCGGCCATTTACATGATAATTTTTGGAGCAAAGAAGCTTGAAAATGTGAAAAGAAATTGAAGAATTTTATATGTATTCTCAGTTGATAAATTGCAAGGAAGCTAATTCACGTCAACAGTGCACATTCTACTTTCACAGGATGTCACAACCTGGGTGAAAAGTGAAAATATAACTAAGTGAGCGTACAGGTACACGTTCCAGCCACTAAAAATAAAAATACTCGTAATCGTAATTTCTCGAATACGTTCATTCATGTGCTTGAGTGAAAACAAAAAAAAAAAAAAAAAAAGACGCTTTCAATTACTTGTAGATGTATACATATTTACTAGACTGGGTTGATTTCTATTTACCCCTGCAAGACATTCCTACAGAAAATTATAGTTTTGTTTACCTAACGGTTGTACGTATCAAGTTAAACTAGATATGATAGATACAATGTTATATATACACAAAGGATCAGGATGACGAGAATATTTGAAGTCCGGGTGACTGTCTGTCTGTCTGTCTGTTGATATATCCGAATGAAACTTTTTACGCGGGTTTCTTAGTACAAAAAAATGACGAGACCACTGCCACGCCTACAAACCTTTATTAACCGAAAACTTATCAAGTGCCTTGACTAAGCACTAAATTAAGATATGAAACTGCAAAAAGTTTAGAAAAGTGGCGGAGGCCCGCCTTCTAATATATTTAATGTACATACATATATTCGAAGCTATTAAAGCTAGAACATCCAAATTTGTTAGACACAAATTAAAATAATTTCTACCGCGAGTATGAAAACAGATGAAATCAGAATATAACCTTACTCCTTCTCAATATAAATGTACTGTTAAAAACTAATAAAAACACTAAAAAAAAAAATATTTAATTACCCCAGAGACATTAAATTTTACCTCCTGGAAGGTATGGATTTATGGGAGCCGGTGTGAAAATTGGACAATGGGCAAGTATGCGGTGCCAGTTTTTTTTTGTAAAATCATATACATATATCGGGACCCAACCTACCAATTTCGACTCAATTTCGTACGTAGCACAGTGCAAAAATCGGGAACATTGGACTAAAATTTTACTTGGATTTAAATTTTATTGGATAAAGAAATTAATATAACGGTATACAAGTTTTCAGTAATACTTTCTTTAAATTTTTCCACTTTTTAACCAAAAATAATCCACATCGAGTCAAAACTGTTTACGCCCATAGGTACCGAATATGTGAATCCTATGGTTGACTTTTGACCAAAAATATTTTTCAAAATGTGAAATAGATAATTGAACTTCTGAGAGAATCTTTTCGAGTAAGCCTTACTAACCTGAGGCTACATATACTTAATGCAAAGATTTTCGAACTTCTGGGTGACTTTATGCTGCAGAAGCGAACAATATTTAAGTTATCTCAATCAAAAATACAGAGCGTGGTTTGTTGATAACAGTGTAGCTTTGTGCCTTAAATGGATAAAATTGGGCAAAAACTTGTAACTCTTATATCTTACATTAGGTTGTCAAATATCTCTCTCCCGCATTTTTGTCTTTTGAAATTCGCGGCTACGTATAAAGCATTACAGAGCTCGTATCTGGCAACACTATACATCTTTGAAAGGCCTTGACATAACCTACAAAACATGTAAACATGGAGTTCACTAACGTCGAAAGTCGTGCTATTTTAAAGTTTTCCTTATTTAAAGGCAAATCCGATAGCGAAACGTTCCGTGAGATTAGTGGTGGTTTGGAGGATGGTACTCTATCACTTCGAACTGCGGACGAATGGTTTCGACGATTCAGAGCGGGTGAAAATGACACCATGAATAAGCCATCCAGCGGAAGACCTGTGACGCCGAATACCGATCAAATCATGGAAAACATTGTGTTAGACCGGCATGTGGCATCTCGTGATATCGCCCAGAAGCTGAAAGTTAGTCACCAAACCATTTTAAACCATCTGCAGAAGAATAAATACACAAAAAAGCTTGATGTTTGGGTGCCGCATGATTTGGCTCAAAAAAAAAAAAAACAAGATCTTCTGGACCAAATCAACGCCTGCAATATTCTGCTGAAACGAAACGAACTCGACCCATTTTTGAAGGGGATGGTGACTTTCGACAAAAAATGGATCTTCCTCTTCTTAATTGGCGTAGATACCGCTTACGCGATGATAGCCGAGTCAACAATAGCGCGCCAGTAGTTTCTTCTTTTCGCTACTTGGCGCCAATTGTTTATTCCAACCGAAGCCAGGTCCTGCCCTACTTGGCCTTTCCAACGGAGTGGAGGTCTTCTTCTTCCTCTGCTTCCCCCAGCTGGTACTGCGTCGAATACTTTCAGAGCTGGAGTGTTTTCGTCCAACCGGACAACGTGACCTAGCCAGTATAGCCGCTGTCTTTTAATTCGCTGAACTATGTCAATGTCGCCATATATCTCGTACAGCTCATCGTACGTACGGCGATATTCACCGTGGCCAACGCGCAAATGACCGTAAATCTTTCGCAGAACTTTTCTCTCGAAAACTCGCAACGTCAACTCATCAGTTGTTGTCATCGTCTAAGCCTCTGCACCATATAGCAGGACGGGAGTTATGAGTAACTTATCGAGTTTGGTTTTTGTTCGTCGAGAGAGGACTTTACTTCTCAATTGCCTACTCAGTCCGAAGTAGCACCTGTTGTCAAGAGTAATCTTCCGTTGGATTTCTAGGCTGACATTGTTGGTGGTGTTAATGCTGGTTCCTAAATAAACGAAATTATCTACAACTTCAAAGTCCTGACTGTCAACAGTGACGTGAGAGCCAAGTCGCGATTTCGACGACTGTTTGTTTGATGACAGGAGATATTTCGTCTTGCCGTCGTTCACTGCCAGACCCATTTGCGTTGCTTCCTTGTTCAGTCTGGAGAAAGCAGAACTAACGGCACGGGTGTTGAGGCCGATGATATTAATATCAGCGGCATATGCCAGCAGCTGTACGCTCTTATAAAAGATTGTACCTGCTCGATTAAGTTCTGCAGCTCGAATAATTTTCTCCAGCAGCAGATTAAAGAAGTCGCACGATAGGGAGTCGCCTTGTCTGAAACCTCGCTTGGTATCGAACGGCTCGGAGAGGTCCTTCCCGATCCTGACGGAGCTGTTGCTCAACGTCAGTTTACCCAGCCGTATTAGTTTTGCGGGGATACCAAATTCAGACATCGCGGAATAAAGGCAGCTCCAATTCGTGCTGTCGGAAGCAGCTTTGAAATCGACGAAGAGGTGGTGTGTGTAGGTTCTGCTTTAACGGATTTTTTCCAAAATTTGGCGCATGGTGAATATCCAGTTGGTTGTTGATTTTCCAGGTCTAAAGCCACACTGATAAAGTCCAATCAGTTTGTTGACGGAGGGCTTTAATCTTTCAATTAACTCGCTCGTTAGAACCTTATACGCGATATTGAGGAGGTTTATCCTACGGTAATTGGCGCAGATTGTGGGGTCTCCTTTTTTATGGATTGGGCATAGCACACTTAAATTCCAATCGTTGGGAATGCTTTTGTCCGATCATATTTTGCATAGAAGCTAATGCAAGCTCCTTACCAGCTCCTTGCGGCCGTGTTTGTTCTTCAGGCGGATAATTGCTATTCGAACTTCTTCATGGTAGGGCAATGGAACGTCTGCTCCATCATCATCGATTGAGGAAGCGGGTTCGCCTTCTCCTAGCGTTATGCGTTCACTGCCATTCAGTAGGCTGAAGAAGTGTTCCCTCCAGAAATTAAGTATGCTCTGGGCATCTGTGACTAGGTCACCTTTGGGGGTTCTACAAGAGTATGCTCCGGTCTTGAAACCTTCTGTTAGCCACCGCATCTTTTCGTAAAACTTGCGAGTATTATCTTTTTAGGCCAGCTTGTCAAGCTCTTTATACTCACGCATTTCGGACTCTCTCTTTTTTTGTCTGCAAATGCGTCCCGCTTCTCTCTTCAACTCGAGGTATCTATCCCATCCCGCACGTATTGTGGTCGAATGTTACGTTGCAAGGTAGACAGTCTGCTTTTTCTCCGCTACGACACGACACTCTTCATCGTACCAGCTAATAATTTGCATTTTCCGAAAAGATCGTGGCAGGGGCAGCTCTTATGAGTGCACTTCAGGCGCTCATACAAATCATCTTTGGTCACATCGTCCTTCTCTCGGCGATATGGTGAAGAACTTCGCTTTGATGCGGATTGTGGCTAAACGTTTATCGAACAGGATGAATGACAGTACTCGGCAGCGGAGTCTCTACCCAACTGCGAATCCCTTTTTCAAATTTGCACTCCTTTATATGGCTACTGTAATAAATGCCTCAAGGACCTACTCGCCTCAGTCCTTGTCCCGTCCATCGCAGTTATTGGAAGGCTTTGTGTCAGCCTTCACTCTAACGAGGACATCAACCAGCTGGGCTGTAGCGTCTTCCCGGACATCCACTTGCATGCTCTTAATATGTTATTATTAGTGCCACAATCTTCATGAAAACATAAAATCTATTCGAATTTCAATTCTTCGTTTTGAGTTGTGCCACCACTGTTTTGGACTTTTCCAGCCTGTGTTTGCATGAACTACGTATCTTGTTTTTTCATTACCAGAATTTAAATACAATGTAAATTTAGTTGAATATTTTAATATCTACATATACGGTTTATAAAAATAAAATTATAGAAAACTGACCGGTCTATAAAAATAAAGTTATAGAAAACTGATGAATTTAACATATAGATGGGTGTGAAAGGTTAGAAAGTGGTGCATGACATAAAAATTATATTTTTCTCTCACATAACAATTCTATCAATTCCCATTCGAATATTCGTTCGAGTTTTAAATTAAATATTGTAAAAAATGGTAGTAGAAATATAATAATTGGCGCATAAATTCCATGTGTGAATAACACTTTCAGGGCTTGCAATTATGTGGATTTCCGCACCTTGTACTTTAGGCTGAGTTTTATGCATTTTTCGTTTGCCTCTCCAAATATTGATGCAATTTGATATCTTCTCCTTTGAGAGAAACTCTTTGCATTTCCATTAGCAGCTAATAAATCTGAAAGTTACACATTTCCTTGCAGGAAATATGAAATTCACATTCACATAGAGCATTATAACTGCCGAGGAGACATGGGCTCATGAGTATCACATGCAAGCAAGTCATCAATCATCGGAATGGAGTGGGAAAAAACACGCCAAAGCTGCTCAAAACTCAAGGATGCTCACTGCTAATTTCGATATTCTTAGTTTGGTGCATCATGAATTTTTACGGAGAAAAAGTCGGTCAATAAGGGGCTCTATATAGCAGAATCGAATCATTTCCGAGAGAATATTCGTCGTAAACGGCCGTAAATGTAAAAGAGGAATTCATGGATTTTACACAATAATCCACCACCGTATCGAACCACGACCAAATTTATAGCAAAACTGCAATGAATAAAATCGATAAATCAGAGTATTCATCAGAATAAGCTCCTAGTGATTTTTTTTGTTCCACAAACTGAAATTATTGCTCGTTCGGTGCAACGAAGCTAAAATATCTCTCACAAATACAAAAGATTCATTACAAGAGCTTGATTACCATTGTTCAGTTTGTATGACAGCTGTACGCTTTAGTGATCCGATCTCAACAATTTTTTCGAATATTACATTATTGCCTTAGATAATAGTCCGTTCTTGAAGATGTCGCTATATACGTGTGAAAAGTATCAGATGGATTTCTCAAAACTGAAAGACTAATTTGCGTAAATGCTGACTGATAGACAGACAGACAGATAGACGTACAAACGGACATGGCTAAATCGACGTAGTTCGGCATGCTGATAATTTATGTATATATTTCATAGCATCTCCAAAGTCCCCGTCTCTGTGTTAAACACTTCGTGGCAAATTTAATATACCCTAAAGTTAAAAACTTTGCTATACGAATTTTAGTCTACCATATGTAAATACGAGTAGTTATTTCCATGAATATGGGCCATTTTTAAAAAACTTACCTCAAATACGGCGAGAAAATATTTATATTTTTGTGGAAAACACAATCATAATTGTTGTCAGCAGCATATGCATAAATAACTGGAAAAATATACATAAATATATCTGAAAATAAAAATATGTGCGCTATTGAGAAACATAGGTTTTTGTTTTTGGTAAAGGACAGTGATTCAGCAGTATAATCGGTTTTTACGCATAACCCCACCAGCATTTGTTCTTTCGAGTCACCGATGTCCAATATGAAGCGTTGTGTGAAAATATGTAAACTCGTGGTACCTTTTTTTTAGGTATTTACATATTTTTGATTATATGCGAGCTTTTTCAATCACGTTTGTTAATCAAAATATCACGTTGATATAAATTTATTTTTTGTATAATACTATTTTTCGTAAAATTTATTTTACTACATTTTAGTTTTCTATTGTTTTATAAAAAAATAAAATTTCATATTTTCCAAGTGATATTAAACCGATTTTATCAATTTTTTGTATAGTAAAATTCAATGAGATACCTCACAGATTAATCAATATTTATATATAAGATCAACTCGAAGTTTAAAAATACTTACATAAGTAGTACCATCCGGAAAACAGCAAAAATTTATAGAAAGCAGAGTTAGGAGTTTTTAAAAAATACATAAAGCATGCAATAGATGTAGATAGTAAATATTTAGACTTTCATATTTTTTTCTTTACTTTTAAAAAAATGTATGTAGTCTACCAGTTTCTTTTAATTGTTGTTACATATGATATATGCTTGTGGAAAGTTAGGTTCTATTATTTGGTGCAGTCGACTAAATTTTCCCTGAGAACGGCAAGCTTCCTGATTTGAACTTGATGCTGATGAGAAACAGACAACAATTGATTAGTAGCATGTACTCCGCACATGTTGCACACACTGCTGACCAATGTCTCCCACGCTCCCACACATAAATTTTACCACAAAAGCAGCTGGTAGGCATGCACATAACATGCTGTTCACTGTTGGGAAATGTTGCTACTGGCATGGAAATATACAATTGCTTATGCATATAGAATGTATGTATTCTATAGGCTATAATATTTTTTACCGTAACATGCGTCTAGGCGTCGGGAAGGCTGAATAGAGGAATATTCATTCAACTTTACCCGTTCACTGAACGACAGCCAGTCAATGTTTGTGAATGGCATCGTTATCTGGCTGTTGCCTACTAATCGTTTATGTGATGTTTATAGGTTGTAGCTATTGGATTAAAAGCAGTTGGCGGAAGATGAAGTCATGTGTAGAAGTTCACGCAAGAGGACAAAGTTCTATGATCGCCATTCAGAAAAATTTCGTTTACACATGGCTCAAGCAGCTCACGACTTTCGATCTATGACCAAGTATCCTCTGGGTAGACTAAGAACATCCTTTTGAAGACGAGCTAACCCGCCCTGAAAAAAACGCACCCAATGAAAAGGTAGCCTCAGATAGGAGACCCCCCCTTTTGAAGACGACTATGGTAAACGAATTAGGGAATACGAATTTAGGGCATGCACCTGGAATCTCTGCTCCTTTAATTGGGAAGGTGCCGCTGCCCAGATGGCTGCTGTCCTCGTGAAAATAAAGGCTAACATCACTGCCGTTCAAGAAATGCGATGGACGGGACAAGGACTGAGATAAGTAGGTCCTTGCGGAATTTACTACAGTGGCCATATAAAGGAACGCAAATTTGATGTGGGATTCGTGGTGGGAGAGAGACTTCCACTTATGAGCGCTTGGAGCGTACTTATGAGAGCTGCCTCCGCCGTGATATCAAAATCGTGCTTGGCGATTTTACCGCAAGGGTATGCAAAGAAGGTATATTTGACACTACGGTCGGTAAACTCAGTCTCCACGACGAAACATCCCCAAATGGGTTGAGGCTGATCGACTTCGCCTTGGCCCGAAATATGGTTATCTGTAGTACTAGATTCCAGCACAAGAAAAATCATCAAGCCACCTGGCTGTCTCCGGATCGACAAATCATCAACCAGATCGATAATGTTGTGAAAGACAGAAGACACGTCTCCACTGTTCTAGTCGTGCGTGCGCTCCGAGGTCCTAACATCGACTCGGACCACTACCTTATTGCAGTCAATATTTGCACTCGTCTTTGCGCAGCAAAAAACGCACGCCAACAAATACAAGGAAGGTGCAACCGAAAACATTGGTTTTCGAAAAAGCAGCAGTAAAGAAGAAGAAGAAGTTGGCGGAGGTAGTGATAGTCAGTCATTCTACTATCTGCGCCGTGATTATGATGGATGTTGCGTAGACAATTCACGTGATTAAAAATTTTAGAAGAATGTTGATGACAACATCCACACTCAACAGCTGTATATATGAAACATTTAGTGCTTTACCTCTCTAGTTTCCATTAATAACTAATATGTAAAAGTTTTTATGTCGCGAGCATCAGCTAAATTGTAAAATATGTAAATGAACAAAAGGACGAGCTGAATGGATTAAGCCATTTGCGTCTGTTGGTATGTTTGTTAATTTGTATGTATATACGTGAGTCTCTAAGTTTCTGATATATCGAAACAAATACCGCTAAGAATAGTATAAGCTACGAAATGAGACTAATTTAACCCTTCTTAAACAATTGGTTTGTACGCTAGGTATCTTTGAAAATACACCGGGACATATACATACGTCCCGGTTCGGATCAAAAGGGTTAACAAAATTTGGCACAGATTATTATCCAAGACTACAGTACAAACTCCGAAAAAATTGCATACTACTACTACTTAAGCATACATATAACTGGCCAATCAAAATCAATAAATATAAAGAGAAATATAGCTGTAAGAGATATTAACACTTGGGTGCAGCCGAAGTTAGCATTAGATCTTGTTTTTACTTCCTTTAAAAATAAGTAAGTACTGATAGTTTACCTTAGTACTGTAGACATTTTAGATTTACCCACCTATTGCAACTCGAAAGTTGAGTAAAGAAAGTAGCTGCCATCGAAGCGCTTGGTTATAATGTTGAAAATTTCGCTATCAACAGGTGCTCTATTCACAATTTTCGAGAGAATCTTCGTGAACAAAAAGCTGCTGAAATCAAAAATATTTTCAAGGATAGGAAATTGCACGCAGCTACCTTGCATTGGGATGGTAAACTACTTCCACCATTAACGGGTAAAGAGACAGTAGACCTTTCTGTAATTCTTTCAAATTGTGGTACTGATCAACTTCTTGGTGTACCTGCATTGCAATCGGGGAATGGAAAAGAACAAGCAACAGCTGTTTGTGAAACTCTTGCGGAATGGGGCCTTCAGGATTACGTAAAAGCATTAGTTTTTGACACAACAGCATCAAATACAGGCGCTTTTAAAGGTGCATGTGTTTTGATTGAAAACTTTCTGGAAAAAGATCTCTTGTATTTACCCTGTCGGCATCACATGTACGAGATAATTTTAAAAGCAATTTATGAGGAAAAGATGGGGAAAACTACAGGCCCAACTGTACCAATATTAAAAAAGTTCCAAAATGCTTGGTCTGGAATTAACGTTAATAATTTTAAAACCGGAATCGAGCATGAAAAGGTCAAGGAAAATTTGGATCCGGTCGATGTATCTCGAAATCTTGATTTTGTACCAGACGCTTTGCAAGAACAACATCCCAGAGAGGGTTATAGAGAATTTTTAGAATTGACTGCTATTTTTCTTGGCACAACACCGCCTCGTGGAGTGATCTTCCGAGTACCAGGGGCTATCCATCATGCAAGGTGGATGGCAAAGGCTATTTATTGCTTGAAAATATTCATGTTTCGCGATGAATTTAAGTTATCAACGCATGAAGAAAATGCTATTTGTGATATTTGCATTTTCCTAATCCGTGTATATGTCGAAGCGTGCTTTTGTGCTTCTTCTGCAGCCAAAGCCCCATATTTAGATTTCAGTGTTCTTTCAACACTTTATAAATATCAGAATATTGATAGTGACATCTCCCGTGTGGCTTTACAAAAAATTAAAAATCATTTATGGTATCTATCTCCTGAACCCATCGCCTTCGTGTTCTTTGACTCTAATTTGTCTTCTGAATCAAAAAGAAAAATGGTCAGTGCACTATATCGTGAAGCAGATATATCAGAAGAAAATACCAAAAAGATTAATGCGCAAATAAATAAAATCCCAGAAATAATTAACAATGGAATCGAACAATTTGTTTCTAATAAAACAAGGAAATTTTTCACTAGATTCGATTTAAGTGACGAGTTCCTTAACATAGATCCTTCGCAGTGGCACAAAAATGAAGATTTCATTAATGCTCTAAATCTAGTTAAGAAACTGAAAATTGTAAACGATCTGGCGGAAAGAGGCGTGAAACTAATGGAGGATTACAATAATTTATTTACCAAAAACGAGGAACAGAAGCAGTATGTGCTTCAGGTTGTAAATGAGTACCGTCAAAAGTTTATAGATAGCAGAAAACAAACTTTATCGATGAATAAGGATTTTTAATTCATCATGACATTTTCTTTTGTAAATTATTAACCATTATTTATTTCAAAGTTGTATGTTATTATTTTGTAAATATTTTCATACCATAATTTTTTCTAATAAACTGAAATGAATTGAAGAAAAAGTTTTATAGAATTATATGTATAAGCTAAATATAATATGGATAATAATTAATAAATTATAAAAAATAATTAATTATTTAATATT
Source organism: Bactrocera correcta (assembly GCA_027475135.1). Classification (NCBI taxonomy): domain Eukaryota; kingdom Metazoa; phylum Arthropoda; class Insecta; order Diptera; family Tephritidae; genus Bactrocera; species Bactrocera correcta. Next base: position 84,552,563 of record CM050323.1, on the reverse strand, counting down.
TATTACTTAATTCTCTTTATGAATACAAATTATATATCATTTAATATAATTTAACAGTAAGAATTCTTGCTAGTTACTTACTCAATAAACATTTTTTGGAACAAAAAAACAAATAATTTGATTTTCATGTGATTTTCGGTTCATTTTGAATTTTTAAGGGCCTAGGGGCACACCTTACCCTTATCCGATTGACACCAAATTCCATAGAGCTCTTTTTTTCATAGAATGGAACCAAACTGAAGGGTAGCCCACGAAAAATTATTAAAAATTGTAAAAAGTGCTATATAAGAGCCACCCTGCTGTACACAGAGGTAAGTGAGAGCGGACTTTTAACTCCGTAAATAGTCACTGTTGTAGCTTGAAACTTATCAGTTCAAAGTTTTTTTCCTCAAAATGTTTAATCGTATTTTGAATTAATATTGCGCTTTTGCCACGGCCGCTATTGCTCGGATGAATTGTATGGTACGTTTTATAGTTTTTAATTTTAAAATAGGTCTGTGGCGTAAAATGCGTCTCCGATATCACACATTCGTCAATATATTCCAAGTTCAATTTAATTTCGATTTCATTCTTATGCTTGATTAACCTATTTGAGTTCCATAAAAGAATTTCTATAGATTTAGACATCTTTGGTATTAAAAAGATATTTTTCAAGCTTGCATAAGCGATTTTGTTGGGAAGTGTTGAATTCGTCTTGTTTTTTAAGTTTCTGTAAGATCTGTGATAAAATGCTGTTATTGGATATATTATCATTATTATTTGCTTTTAAGACATTAAAGTCAATTTTTTTGATGTTTTAGCTGTAATTTTTAGATCTCTTGTTGATGATGCTCATTGATTTTCTTCCCGATATTTGTAGCTACCCATTGTTTTTATTTTTTGCAACTAAGCACCCTCGATAGTTGGCTGGATGTGCTTCGCCACAGTTACAGCATTTAGGCTGCTGCGTCTCTGGTTTCGAACATTCAGATGTCTTATGCTTACCGGCGCACTTAACGCATCTTGGCTGGCAATGTTTGCATCTTAGACAGTTTCACCGGTTCAATAGAAACAATTGAATTTAATATAGTTTTGGTTTCGTAAATCTTTTTTATGTTCTTCATGGGATCGAATGTTATCACGTCGAGGGGAGTTTTAGTTTTCCATTGAAGACGATTGACAGCTCTCAGTGCATTTAATCCTTACTCTTTTAAGTCATCCATAATCGATTTTGGATCATAAGAATTGTACAAATTTTTTACAATAACTCTAATTGACTTTAACTTCTTTTCCAGAAGATCAGGAGAATACTCCGCCTTTCATTTTTTAACTGGTCTTTTTTTAAGAATCCATTCCGTTTCTCTAGCCGGTTCTTCCTCATCCGTTGAGAATTCAACCTTATTTTCCAATTTTCTTTACATCGGTTGACTTGAGCTTTATATTTTTGGCTTTTACAAAATTTACTTCCAGTGAGAGTTTTTTACACATTTGTTCCATCTCCCCTTGCTTTTTTGTTAGTTCTTCGATTGTAACATCCTTTTTGGCGGTTTTATTTATTTTACCCTCTCCTGGGAGCGGTGTCTTAACAATTAGCATTGATTTTAAAATTTGCTATAGTTATATTCATATAAACAATTAAGAATATAAATACAAAATAAACAATACTTGGCAACCCTATAACTCACTTGCCTTGTTAATTATTGACCAAAATTTTTAGTATACTTTTAGGCTAATTTAATATAAATACGTTTTTGTGGCGCCAAAAAAGTCTTCAAAACAGCTGATGGTTTTCTCCTCCGTGTCTAATACATAGCACAACCAGTGCAAAACGCTACTGCCTTCCTTTCTTTTCCTTCCTCATCGGCAAAATGTGTGAACAGTGAAAAATGTGCCAGCTGACATGGGCCACGATTTTACGTTATTCACTGGTTGTACTATAACAAAAAGTGATATCGGCGAAACAACAAACCTTCCAATCCAAATTAGTCAGTAGTTGTAAGTTGGTGCAGAGATAAAGAGATGTCCAACTCCTCTATCACCGGAAGTGAGAGAACAATTGCTAAACGTCAAAACCTCCTGAACTTTGACAGTTGATAGAGTTAGAAACGGGCGATGGCCAGATTGAAATCTTACCAAAAAAATATGTAAACGGAGGGATTTCTTGCATCGTTCAAGACCACTTATAAAAAATGTAAAACAATGAAAATTAAATAAATTTGTGAAATTTAAAGGTATTTGATAAAACGTTTTGTAATTTGCAGCAATTTTCAATGGAAAATGATTAAAAACATTTAATGATTGAGAGCTAACAAGCTTAAATCCTTTTATTGGGTATTGAAAGGTCAAAAGTCTGTTGTTCTAATATACTTTAAAAAGATTTAAATAGTTTATTCATATAATAAATAAACAGTATAAAGTAATTTTTATTTATACTAAATGTTGGGTGTTTCAATTTAAATGCCCACAAATAATTGTTTTGTTCAATCTGGCCATAATGGAAAATGTTAAAAAAAACACTCTCACACTGGAATAAGTTTGACATCCCTTTATTCCTGGTTGCTGCTTCTGCACTCCAATACACCTGATTATCGCGCTTTGATTTTGTTAATTTTCTGCCTTTTTCAACCAAAATTATTTGATTTTTCATAGCACGTAAAATTATACACTCTTTTAGCTGGCAGAGTTGCCAAAAAAATTCAAAAGTAAGGAAATTGATTAATATGAAAGTAATAAATTAGGCATCTTTCGACAACATGCTAGATATACAGGGTTTGTCCGGAAAGTAATAGGACTGAGTCGATTTAAAAAAATGTTTGAACCAATCGTTACAATTCTTTAAAAACTTTCAAAATAGGCACCTTCTGCATCGATGTAACGCCGTCAGCGCGATTTCCAAGCATTGAAAGCGTAACGGAAGGCGTTCTCCGGAATCAAAAAAAGTCCGGGCCACATCTGGTTGTAGGCGGCTGTGGAAGCGTTGGAATGCGGCCTTGTTAGGTGTGAGCCGAGGCGTTGTCGTGGTGCAACTTCCAATCGGCTGCAATGTACTATCGTACCCGATTGACCCTTTGATTGATTCTCATGAGAACTTTCACGTAAAACTTGGCGTTGACGGTTTGTCCAGGAACAAAATTCACGGTGGACGATGCCTTTCATGTCAAAAAAGACAATGAGCATCGTTTTCACTTTGGATTTGCTCATTCTTCCGGTCTACATGATCTCTTCTCGGTCCTCCAAAAAGGCCTGGTGCCACCGAAACACACTACTTCTTGCTAAGACAACATTTGTTCCATCATATCTGCACACAGAATTTAATTGCGTTTCTCTGCTTTAACGAACACTGCATTTTCAGCTTGCACCACTCACAGAAAAACTTAGCGCGAAAATTATTGTCCTGACTCTCCAGGTGCTCGGAGACAACCCACCAGCCCCTAGTTCGTTATCTAGGAACGCCATCTACTGAATCCAGTCGGTTCGGAGGAAAATCAGTCTTATTACTTTCCGGGCAAACCCCGATAGTGTTGGTTAGTATGTTTGAACTCCTTTTTTTTTTCTATGAGTTTAAAGAAGCTTTAAAGTGCGAATGTTTTTTACAGAAGGCATATTCTGGTAAAAGAATAATACAAGCAAAGAAAATATTATCAAAAATTTTCCATCTGAAAATATAATTAAAGCATATATCTTGAGGTTTGCAAGTTGATTTTCTGATGACGGTAAACTTCGGCTTGTTTAGATTGAAAATTTAAGTAAATATAAACAGTATAATATATTTTGAACAAAGTGTGTAGTTTTCTTTAAAAACTGCCACACATTTCTCCACTAAATTTTGATATTCTGTGAGATTAGTAAGAGTTCTCTCCAGTTGACTGGTGTGTGTGAATAACATTTTCGCTCTATACACGAATAACGGAAATATTTTGAATAAAAACTAAACTTGACTTTCACTTATGATTGTTTGTGCACCCATAGATTTTTCTTGGTAAATTATGTTGAAATCAGCTTATACTTAAATTATATACTTGCAGTAAAATATATACTTGCAGTATTTCTTAGTAATTTATTATTCATATTTTCATTTCCTTGGAGTAAATTTTTTTCAAAATTTAAAGATACAACCAAATTTGAGGATTTTTTACAGAGAAATTGCTTTTGATTTGCAATAAAAGTTACCTCAAAATTTGCATGTGCTAAAATACGAGTATATCTACTGGTACCAAATTAAAAGACTATTGTCTTAAAATTTTTACTATATTTTAATTATTTAAAACAGTTTAAAATGTTTTTATAAGCAAAAATTTTATAAAAATCCGATATGTTGTGAAGAACAAATATACTCACATTTACTATAAATTTCAATTGTTTTATAAAAACAGAAAATAATGTATGCAGCAAGATTATTGCCATGTACAATTACAAAAAAGTTCCAACCATGGCGTTTCTCACCGTAGGCATGCTACATGTGGACTCTGTTTGCTAATTTGTGTAAATATTGACAGTCGGCTAAAGAATAATAATGGAAAAATACCACGCAGACAGGGGAGCACGAGACGGGGGTAACTAAGTGTGGGAATACGTGCAAGTATAGTAATCACTTTACTCTTATGGGCAAATTTATATAAATATTATTATGACAATCGAAGAAACCGCTGTGACGTGGTTTTTTCGGCTCACCTTTTCCACTATGTTCGAGGATTGATCGTCTGTTTCCAGGTCGTAAACACACTTATATCGCCAGTAATAATACTTTTCATGACACCTCGTAGAAAGTACTTGTACTTTCAATACCACGTAAATCTAAAAGCTTTAGATGTAATAACAATTTATGAGCTTTACAGTGTACATAAAATGAACATATACGACAATTCTTATCAGAATCATTGGTAATTGATTATATGAATTGCCTACTGCTCTTTTTTTTATTTTGGGACAAAATCAATATAACTAATGAATTACTATATCAGATATAATAACAGGGTATCAACATATATGAATAATTGCAGATACTTGGGTGACTTGTAGTAACTTGTTTTATCAAAACTTTTATTTAATGTAATTACCGACGATACTGACGCAGGACTGATTAAATGTAAGGGTTCGCCGTCATAATTGTTGCTATCAGAATCGGAATGACTTTTCATATTGGTATTCGATTATGCTAATACTTACTACAAAAATAAAGAAAATAGAAATATAATTTTTTAGAAAATAAGTAGTAAAATATATAATATATTCAACGTCATCAATGGCAGTGCTAGGCTCTAATCTCTTAATATTTAAAGATAGATTTCAGAACAATTGGAAATCTTAACAAAAGACAAGGAATTTAAATAAGCTAATTCCAATGAGAACAAAATTTTATATAAAGTGTAAAAGAAGCAGGAAAGCTGATAGTCTTCCCATAATAAAAAATATACATTTTCATATTCAAAGAACAAAAATATAAAAAAATAAGAGAAGCTACTTAATATGTTGTTTGATAACTCAAATAAATCTAATTATGACAAAAAATTAGAAAGTGATTTCTCAGTTATGAGACATATTTTTTCACTTTTGAAATACGCGTTTTTATCCAGAATACAAATGAGTGAA